>JAQGAK010001465.1:0-32031 GCA_034696945.1 Lipothrix lubbocki | reverse complement strand
TATTTTGTATTTATTTTGTATTTATTTTGTATTTATTTTGTATTTATTTTGTATTTATTTTGTATTTATTTTGTACTGGAGTATATATTAAAAGTTTTGAATTTATTCCATTTCTTTGCAACTTCCTCATTTATCTTCGTAATTTATCGATTAAGTTTTAAGATATTTTAACAAGATTCTGTCATTTTATTTCTAATTTCTGCTCCCACTTTCCCAATCTTTAAAATCCTCATTGTATGTATCAAGCACATTTGTGGCTTTCCCTCTGTGCAGTCGAATAAAGCGTAAAGTAATTCAAGAGATACTTGAGATCTGACTCGAAGTATGATTATAATGCTTGGAGAAGCCCCCAGGATTTTTATGTAATGAGAAAGTATTAGGGAGCATATTTTCTAAAGCAACAACTATGATGAGTGGGGCACTTTGGAAAATTACCATTGAGGTTGGGATAAAGTTTGCAAGTAAAAAAGTGTGTGTCTCTCTGTGTGTGTTTTCCTACAATTTTTCAACCCAAGTCTCCATTTGTCGTCCCTTTTGGAAATGTACAACCTTTAGTTTTCTGTGGCGCGCAATTTTTCTTTTAGTCCACAGCACAACAGATTTCTATATATAATAAGGGATCTCCAGATGAGCAAATCGGGTATAGAGAATAAGGGAAGACGAGCTCTATCCGCTGTGCTCCTATCTGGGAATAATCCTATACTACGGAAAAATGGAGAAAGTTTACATTTTTTCGTTCCGGTCATGCAACTTTCCACGTTAGCGAGGACTAATGGCGGCTCCTGATATCTTTATGACTTGATGCACACTTATGGGCTTAGGCTTTTACATATAAAATAAACGTTTATTTAGGATGTACGTCTCTATTTATATACAATTATATACAAAATGTACATATGTACGTACATAATACATATAGATATACTCACACATGCAATGTACATATATACATATCTATAGATATACCCACACATGCAATATACATATATACAGATGCACAAAGGTCACGGGGAAATGTAAGGCCAAGAGCAGGAGGAAAGAAAAAAAGAGAAAGCAAAGAGAAAATGTTGAATGGATCCACACGCCCTCTCAAGTTAAATACGAAACGGAAGCGAAAAACTTGGACAATCATCCCATTTGAACATTGTTGAAGGAATTATTGCTTGAGGCTCGCCAAGCGTTAATGCCATACTTCCCGAGTTCCCATCCCTCAATTCCTCCAAGCGTCCCATCCCACCATGTTATCCCTCCCTGCCCAGCTTGGCGTTTTTTGCCAGAATTCCAAAATTTGTAAAGTCACAACCATGTATTATAGCTTGTTGAAAAGCGGGAATAATTAGCTTTCCAACAAGCTATCACTCATTACTGTAGCTCTAACCCAATTGGAGTTATAAGCTTCCAAGTGGTTGCTGGAAACTTTCACCGGAAATGAGAATTTACATTTCCCGCCATAACTTTTAAAATTATTAAGCCACTTTAATGTATCGTAGCTTGTTCGAAAGCTGGAAGTTTGTGCTTTTGAACAAGTCTCCAGAATTGGCTTTAACCCTTTAAAATTTTAAGCTACGGCGGGAAAATCAAATTACAGTTTTTGGCTCCAAAATGTTGTAAAACGTTGAAAGGCTGTAGCTCCGGTATGTATTTAGCTACAGTAATGTGTGGATTGTTTTTCAAAAGCTGGGAAAATCAGCTTTCGAACGAGCTATAATACATGGCTGTAGCTTAATAATTGTTGGGATTAGCGTGGGAAATTCAAATTATTGCAGTTGGTGAAAGTTTGACGTCAACGCTTGGAAGGCCGTAACATACGGATGTCACGACCTACAATAACATGTTATAGCTTGTTGGAAAGCGTGGAGTTTTAGCTTTCGATTGAGTTATAAAACATATATATGTACATTCAGGAATTTGGGAATTACTGGATAACTCAAGGAAGATCCTTGTTTGTATGATTTAGCATTGTCATAAGTGATAAGCTTTAATTCACACGCTATTAATTTAAGCCATATGTATATTATGTCATTTACAAAGGGCTTACTATTGGAACAAATGCATTTTAATGGCATTCGTGGGATGATAATTATGAGATAGCACGGGAAGATTTATAGTAAACAATAATAATAAGATATACGATTTTCTCCTCCTGTTCCGATTTGGGCGGTTGTAGGGAAATGGCGCGGAGCTCAGGGAAATCTTTTATGATTGATGAGCCCGGTGAAAGCTCTGGGAAATAAGACAAGCGGTCCTGTATTTTCTCTTTTCTGCCACACTTGGCACCTTTTCATTTTGTATTAAAGCGACGTGCGTCCACAAGGGAAGTATGGTTATTGTTTATGGAAAAACCCAACAGCAGCGCTTAGATTGATGGATGCTTTCCTATGGGGAAAGTTTCCCTGACAGAAATATCCTTGAATATTTTTTATGTTATTTGTTTTTATGCCTTTTTAACGATTTCCTTGGATTTTTTTTTGCATATTTACATTTTGTAATTTGGGGATTGAATAATAATTGTTACAGTTTAGCTTTGATTTTATTATTTCATTCTTCATGTGTAATTACTTTAAAATAAAAATACAATAAAATTCACAGGGAAATTCAAAAATAAATAAACGAGGGAAAAATAAATAGAGCACAAAAAAATTCAAAAATAAATAAAATTCACAAGCAAATTTAAAAATAAATAAAATTCACAAGCAAATTTAAAAATAAATAAAATTCACAAGAAAATTTAAAAATAAATAAAATTCACAAGAAAATTTAAAAGTAAATAAAATTCACAAGAAAATTTAAAAATAAATAAAATTCACAAGAAAATTTAAAAATAAATAAAATTCAAAAGAAAATTTGAAAATAAATAAAATTCACAAGAAAATTTAAAAATAAATAAAATTACCATTAAAAATAAAATTTAAATCTAAAATAATGTTATTTTAACTTCTTGAACTTTCCCCCAAAATAGCAATCCTCCTTGGAAAAACAGACAAGTTTGTTAATTTGATGAATTTCTTTGCATATTAATCGTCCAGTTGCGTTCCTCGAGGGAAATTCTCCCTTAAGGCAAAAACAACTACAAATTACATATACTTTGCCATATTGCTCCTTAGAAAACTTTGTGGTCTTGTTCTCCCCCAAGTTCCTGTTTTTATGCACTTTCTCCCTCGTGCTTTCTCCCTTGAAATTTATTTCAAATGTTATAATTCCATGGAAATAATTCAGTTGCATATTATTATAACACTTTACAGTTCTTTTGTTTTAAAGGGAATTTTCCATGCAGCTGCGATTTTCACTTTTGAATTTTCACCATTGGATTTTCACCCTTACAATTCTGCATATTTCCACAGTCTGTAGAAATAAATTTAAGATTTATTTGCTTTCTTAGAAATAAATTTCTGGATTTTGCTTTCTCCGAAATAAATTCTAGATTTTGTATTCCAAGAATTAAATAATTATTCTAGATATTTTACTTTCCCGGAAATGAATTTTTAGATTTTGCTTTCCCAGAAATAATTTCTAGATTTTGCTTTCCCAGAAATAATTTCTAGATTTTACACTCCCAGAATTAATTCCTAGATTTTGCATCCCCAGAAATAATTTCTGGATTTTGCTTTCACAAAAAATAATTCTGGACTTTCACTCTCAAGGAAATAATTCCCGTTGACGGCTGTGGTGCTGCTCTTACAAAATAATTCTGTACGCTTAGTTGGCCACAAAGTTTGTCTTGTTGAAAAAAAATATTTTCCGCATTATTTACCCACACGTTTATTTCCTTATGCTATATACATATTACATATTTACATATGTACATGCTATAAGGAAAAAGTTGGAAAATCCAAGCTAAATCATATACAAGCAATTTTACAGAAATGCACACGGGAAAAATGCGCAAAAAAAAAATAAAGAAAGGAAACTGAGCATTAGCAATTCTAGAAATTCTTCTAGAAAATAAAAGCCTGGCTGAATGTGAAAAGGATTTGATTTAATTTTGAGGCTTGCATAACGACCATTTCCCTTTTCTTTTTTTTTCCTTATTTCTCTTCCGCCAACTTTTCTCTTTTTTTTCCCCTTCATATGCTGCTCATACCCCATATGCACCAGAGTAACTTAAATACAACAACTTTATCCCCCGCACTTCATTTCCAGGATGGTTTTTTATGCCCGTTTAATTACACAAGTGCATATGCTTCTGCATATGTTTAACTCATATGCATGCACGTATGTACCTCCATGCTTTCACTTTCGGAATAAAAGTTGGGCTTACTACTTATCAGAGTTTTCCCTATTAAGGGAACTATTAGAGAGTATAAAGGAAATCGCCCATAATAATAAACTTATTTGCTGCTGCGAAAAAGAGTTTTGGAATTTTATTATTCCGCGCTTTTAGACAAATAATACAAGTATACATATAGTGTATTTATACGTATTTATGTACATATAGGTATGAGGATTATGTACACACACAATGGAAGTAATGGAGTGTGTAATTATGTATGTAAATCCCTTCGCTTTCAAACTCTCAGTCATTACTTTTTTTATTATAATCTTTTAAGCTATAGAGACAATTATCAACATTATCAAGATGCATTAAAATTCATTTTTGGCGTTACAATTTCAGGAAAAATGCATTTGTTTTGCAAAAATTTGTTAATTAATTGGTGATTTACTTGCAACAAATGTATTAAAGTTGCACTGAAACAAAATTCAGAAAATTAAACAAAATTGCAGAAACATTAGCAAATACATTTGACAAAATGGCAAATACAAATTGGAAATAAATTCGGACAAATTTAAAAATTTGCAAAAAATAAAAAAACATTTGCGAAAAATAAAAAAAAATTAGCAAAAAATAAGAAAAAGTTTTTTTTAAAAAAAGAAAAGTTTGCAAAAAATAAGAAAAAGTTTGAAAAAAATAAGAAAAAGTATGCAAAAAATAAAAACAAAATTGTAAAACATCAAAAAAAGGTGCAAAAAATAAAAAAAACTCGCAAAAAAAGAAAAATTGCAAAAATTAAACAAAAATTGCTAAAATTTAGAAAAAAACAGGCAAAAATAAAAAAAATGACAAAAAATAAAGAAAAAAATTGCAAAAAATTAAGAAAAAAATTGCAAGAAATTTTGAAAAATTGCAAAAAATAAAAAAAAACTAGCAAAAATTAAGAAAAAAATGGCAAAAAATAAAAAAAAATTACCAAAAAATAAAAAAAAATGCTTCAATACTGAAAAAAAGAAAAACAATTTGCACAGAATTGCAACATCTACGAAAACTTGCAAAAACTTGCACAACATTGCAAAAATATGCAGAAACTTCCAAAATTGAAAACAAATGCCAAATTTTATTTTAAATTATTTACCTTGCAAATAATTCTGAAGAAAATTAGAATAAATTAGAAAAACAAAATTTAAATTTTCAATATCTCTAAAATTCCCGAATAAAATAATAAAAGTTAGCGTGATTTGCATCTCAGACTCCCCATCTAAAACAATCCCTCTGTATTCCAAAAGGCAGTATTTGCCACCATTAAGGTGTCAAGTTTCAATCTATTTATTCGTATAGGTGCGGAAAGAGTATTTTCCCCGGCTCCCTCGAGGATTAAAGTACTTCCCATGAAGAGTTATTCTAAAAGAAGTATACCTGAGAGGTTTGGATTTCCGTGGAAAAAAAAGAAAACAAGGCCAGAAATAAAAAATAAAGGGATTGTGCGGTGGAATTTGGGGAAAATGCTTTCTCTCTCTCTTTCTCTCGCTGAGTTGTGTTTTGTGTATAAAAAGAAGTGGAATGTGATAAAATTCTGTGTTATTATTCCACGTCTTTTTTTTACTTTGTACTTCCCGCTTATATGCTACGCACATATCTTGAATATAAGGGTCCCAATGTACTAATTTCTATACTCTCAAT
Organism: Lipothrix lubbocki; assembly: GCA_034696945.1. Taxonomy (NCBI): domain Eukaryota; kingdom Metazoa; phylum Arthropoda; class Collembola; order Symphypleona; family Sminthuridae; genus Lipothrix; species Lipothrix lubbocki. The sequence goes on along the minus strand of JAQGAK010001465.1, from coordinate 26,138 downwards.
ACAAAAGTTGGTACTTTTTGATACTTCCCCAGATCGTTGGCGGAGAATCCAAATGTACTAATTTCTATACCTTCAACACAAAAGTTGGTACTTTTTGATACTTCCCCATATAGTTGGGGGAAAATCCCAAAGTACTAATTTCTATATCTTCAATACTAAAATTGGTACTTTCGGATACTTCCCCATAATTTGGCGGAAAATCCCAAAGTACTAATTTCTATACTTTCAATACTGAAATTGGCACTTTTTGATACTTCGCCATTTATGTATTTCCCATATGTTCCTACGGATATTGAATTAGACTCCTTTGCATCGGAACGATATCAAGTGTCACACACGTGCGATGACAATCTTTTCCTTTTTTTTCTTATTTTGCCCCGTCCTTTCATTTCGTCAGCCGGGCGGGCGGACGGACGGACAGAAAAGCTCGAAACTCCAGAGCAGAGAAACAGTAATGTTGGGAAATATGTATGACATTTTTCCTTTAGGAAATTCAAATCCCTCAAGTGATTTCACGCAAATCTTCACACCGCAGAAACAAACACCCACACACACACATTTTTTTGTCTTCCCTTCCCTTTCCCCACCACCATTTTATCCCTTCTTTTTTTCCCTATTTATTCCCCTCCTCCTTATTTCTTTCTCCATCTTCTCCATGTTCTTTGTTTGTTTATTTTTTCCATCGCCGATTCCTCCGTGATTCTATACATTTTTCAATGTTGACTCAAACAATCTATTTTTATTTTATTTTTTCCCCTCACCTTTGCCCTTCTGCAGATGCATTTCAAGATTTCATCATATTGCTTTCTTTTCTTTTCTTTTTTACTTCATTTATGGAAATTGTGGCGCCATCTTTTAAATTTATTTGAGCACTAAAAAATTGATTTTTAATTTTTTTTTTTGAAATTCTAAATTTTTTAAATATGAATAAGAATTAAAATAATTCAATTATTTGAATTTAATATTTTAAGTCGATATTTGAATTTAATATTTTAATTCATTATTTTAAATAGAAAATAGAAAAAAATTGTTTAAAATCAATAATTCAGAATTTTTGTGCCAAAACAATGCAAATTTATTGTAAAAAATGTATAAAAATAGAAATTAAATTTGGAAGGGAAAAAAAGTGAAAGCAAAAAAAAATTGACAATAAAACTTTCAATCTAATTTCCTTCTCTAGAAACTTTCCCCTTCACCACAAAGGCTGGGGGAAAAACTCCCGTAATTCTTGCTCACGGACGGACGTGCAAAAGATACTAAAAGAGCTGTGGGTATAGGAAGCTAATAAATTTGCTGGGGAAAATGCTGAAAAGCGCTTGGAAGTATTATTCCTTAAGGGAAATATCCCCCCTACCAATGATTTTCCGATAGTAAATTTATTTATTTTCTCTTTCCAATTTTCTCTTTTAATTCTTTCTTCTTTTTGCATTTAATTATTTTTTGGGGGATTTTTCTATTTAAAAAATAATATTAAAAAAATATTTTTGTGAATTTTTTAAAATTTTTTTGTGATTTTTTTTCAATTATTTTTGTGCCTTTTTTGAATTATTTTTGTGAATTTTTTAAAATTATTTGTGTTTTTTTCCAATAATTTGTCAAGATTTTTTCTAAATAAAAACAATTTGTATATTAAAATTTCAAAAATTTGACGGAAAATTTCTTTAAAAAATGACCCCAAAAATTTCCCCAAAATAATAAAAACAAATTTTATGGTAAATTTCACAAAAAAAAATGAAGGCGGGAGTTCAAAATCTGCGTCCGTGAAATTTGGGGAAAGCTCCAATAAAATGTGTGAATGACTAAATTACACGGGAGAATCCCGGAAAGTCGGAAGTGATGACTGAAGAATAACAAGGCCATTGATTAGGCTGGGAAATTCGGAAGTTGTAATACGTAAAACGGAGCCCCGCACTTCTCCGTCTGTAGTATAGTGCGTGCTTGAATTGAAAGGGAATATTATTAGCTTAAACATTGGCTTTCCCCCTCACATTCCCCACCTTTCCCCATACACGCTTTCCCCTCCCCTCAAATCTTCTCTCTCTCTCTCTCCCTCCTGAATGTCTACACAGTAAATACAAAATGGGATTTTTATTAGGTGATTAACCCAAATTATTTCATTCCGCCCTCCACACAAACTCTTCATTCCCCCCATTTTTATAACAACGTTATCCCTTCCTCTTTCCGCCCTCATCCCTTTACAAATTACCTTCAGAATACAGGGAGAAGGATTAATCTCTCAATTCCATTTTCCACGTAATTTGATGACGGATCCCTCGGATTTATTTTCTCTTTCCCAACTTTTATTTTCCCGGGAATTCTGGGACCAGAAAATTGTTTTAAGGAAAAAATACAAAACTAAAAACAAAATTTTAAAATGTAATTTGAAAAACAAAATAAAAATAACTGCAACATTTATAAATTAAAAAAAATAAATAATAAATTTAAAAAAAAAATTAAAAAAATAATAAATTTAAAAAAAAATTAAAAAAAATAATAAATTTAAAAATAAATAAAAATAATAAATTTACAAATAAATTTAATAAAAAATTTAAAAAAAATTAAAAAACAAATGTAAAAAAATAAAAAATAAATAAAAAAAATAAAAATAAAGTAAAATATCAGTTCAAAAAAATTCAATGACAAAAATAGACAGGCAAAAGTTTAAATTTGGCGGGATTTTATTTATTTTACCTTGCTGGCCGCAATTTCAATTTAATTATCTCTGTAATTTCCGTTCCTAAAACAATCCTCTAAAATGGAAAAGGTCACCACCGACCAGTAGAATTCCAATTAAATCGATTTCTTCTGGAATTTCCTCTGTAAAAAACAAAAAAAACTATAAGAGAAAGCTATAGGAAAAGGAAAAGAAGAACAAAGGGAAAACCCCCAAAAGTCAACTGCAATTAATTGATTGCACGCGGGGACTTTGGAAATAAGATTTTTTTTTTATTTCATCGCTTGTTTCTTCTAAACAAAGACATTCGTTTATTGGAAATGAGTGTTCTTTTTATTATTCGACTATGTGGGAGTCTCACGGAATTTAGTGTTCAAAATAATTTTAGATGAAGGTTTTAATTTTTTTGTAAATAAATTTAAAAAAAAACATTAAAAACTACAACACATTTTTTGTGTGAAAATAATTCCAAAAAATTATTATTAAAAAAAGTTTAAAAAAATATTAACAAATATTTACAATTTTTTTAAAATTACAAAACGTTCACAAAAATAAAACAAATTACAAAAAATACACAAAAATAAAAAAAATTCACAAAAATTACAAAATATTCACAAAACTAAACAAAAATAAAAAAGTAAGAAAAAAATACAAAAATAAATTACGAAAATAAAAAAAATAATACAGAAATAAAAAAATTACACGGAAATAAAAAATATTACACAGAAATAAAAAATATTACACAAAAATAAACAAAATAAATAAAATTACACAAAAATAAAAAAAATTAAAAAATTACACAAAAATAAAAAAAATTACACAAAAATAAAAAAATAAAAAAAATATTACACAAAAATAAAAAAATTACACAACATTTAAAAAAAATTAAATTAAAAACATTACACAAAATTTAAAAAAAAAAAAAATTAAAAAAATTACACACAAATAAAGATATAAAATAAATTACACAACACTTATAAAAATTATTTAATAAAAATAAAATAAATATTTAATGAAAATTAAAAAAAATTAAAAATAATATTTTTATCGAAGAACAAAACAGCAACGCAAAAGAGATTTCGTAAAAAAAGACATTTGGATCAAAAAATATTTTTGGTGTTCAGAACCCAAAATTGCGGACTCTTGCAAGTTTTCCCAGTTTCTCATCATTTGAGTTCAAAGACTGGAGTTATTTTCCTCTTTTTCTTTTTCTTCCTTTTCTCTCACTCACTCAGTCAGCCAGTCAGTTATTTGCCCAAAGTTGTTCAAGCAGAAGTCGAGTGTTGCGCCTTCATAAAGAAAATTCCATCCGGCCAATTTATATAGGAATCTTCTATATACCTTGATTATATTAATGAAAAGATGCATATATATAACTTACATAGTTAATATGCTTATACAAATCTATAGCCATATATATTCCAAAATGGGAATAAAATATTCCTTCCATGTATTTTTGTATACATAAATTCCCTTTTATTTTCTCCTTCCCCAGGATTTAGTGTGTGTGTGTGTGTGTAAATACTACGGGGAAATGTAGTAGAGAGCAATATTCGTATTATTATCATATGCGTTTGTGAACACGCAGCGTGTGAACTTTGCCACGTTCTTTCTTCCCTTTTAAGAGCCTGTTTTTGTTGTTTACGGATGCGATAGCTCTGCAATAATTTCCTTAGGTCGTAGTTCCCTATACTTATGCTGCTTTTCAAATTTTTTCACGGCGTTTTTCATACTATCAGTTTTTTTAGAATTTGAGTTTTTTAAGAAAATTCGGATTTTTTTAATAAAATTTGGATTTTTCCAACAAACTTTTGGATTTTTCAAACAAATTTTTGGATTTTTCTAACAAACTTTTGGATTTTTCTAACAAACTTTTGGATTTTTCTTACAAACTTTTGGATTTTTCTTACAAAATTAGGGGTTTTCTAACAAAATTGCGATTTGTTCTTAAAGTAAATAATTTCTACAAAATTTATAAATTGTTTCTAGAAAATTTATAAATTGTTTCTAGAAAATTTATAATTTTCCCCACAAAATTTATAATTTTTCCCACAAAATTATTATTTTCCCCGCAAAACAACCCTGACATCGTGTTTTGGAAAAGGTATGTGGACGACGTCCTTGCAGTTGTAGAGAAAAGTAAAGTGGAAGAAGTTTTAAATACGATTAATGGATTCCATCCACAAATTCAATTTACTGTTGAAAAAGAAGAAAATGGCGTCATCCCCTTTCTCGACATCTTAATTATGCACAACGAAGACAACAGCATAAAAACAAAAGTATATACGAAAACCACCCACTCTGGACGGTACCTACACTTCAACTCTTTTCACCACCGGTCACACAAAATATCTGTCGTCGATGCGCTCGTCCATAGAGCATTTACCATCTGCTCTGACGAGTTTCTTAACTCGGAATTAAAACATGTTGAAGAAACTTTAATCCAGAATTCATACCCACAAAAATTCATTAATGATCGAATCAGACGGATGAACCAGAAATTCAAAAAGATGCCCATTACAGAACCCAATAACCAGGTACAAAATAACCAAACAATCACTGTAACATTACAAATATCAGTTTCTGAAGATAATGCTGAAGCTGAACCAGTCCAACCACAACAAAAAGACCGTTGGATACCCATCCCATATGTAGGAAATATTTCCAACAAAATTGCAGGAATATTGCGGAGAAAACTAAAATGGAGGGTTACATTAACCCCTGGCACAAAAATCCTACACATGCTACGCTCAGTGAAAGACAAAGAGGAACCATCAAATACAGGTGTATACGAAATTCCTTGTAACTCTTGCCCATCAGTTTACTACGGTGAAACTGGACGAAATCTAAGCCCCCGCATTGAAGAACATAAAGGCCATGTCCGTCGCAGAGAGTATAAGGAATCCGCCATCGTAAAACATCTTACAAAAAACAAAAACCACAGTATAAACTGGGACAACTCTAAAATCATCCTCCCTGAAAAACGACATTTTCCAAGAATAATAAAGGAAGGTCTTGTCATTCAGCAATCCGAAAAGCCATTGATGAATGTCGACAAGGGTTACCAACTAAGCAACGCTTGGAGTCAAATTGTACCAAACTTTAAAATTAGCTGAATTTAATTTACATTTTTCAAACATGTTCAAATATCGTTATTTTTCAAAATTTGTTTATACTTTGTCATTCTCATGTTAGCTCTGAAGATGATTACTGCTTGTAGATGAAAGCTTGGCAATAAAAACTAGAATCGCTTAATTAACCACGTGTTCCAATAATTAAAAAATGATTAATCCCACAAAATTTATTATTTTCCCCACAAAATTTATTATTTTCCCCACAAAATTTATTATTTTCCCCACAAAACTCGGTTTGGTTCTACAATTTTTGTACTTGCTCTACAAATTGAAAATGTCGTATAGATTTTGGATGTTTTCCATCAAAATTTAAACATTTCTGTACAAAATTTGAATTTGTTTTAAAAAATTGATGAATTTTTTTTTAAATTGATGAATTTTATTAAAAAAAATTGACAAATTTTAATTTTTAAAATTTGATGAATTTTTTTAAAAAAATGGATGAATTTTTTAAAAAAAATGGATGAATTTTCTTATGAAAAAAATGGCGAATTTTTTTCTTAAACAATTGAGAAATTGTGCGTGTGAAGAATTGAGCAATAATTGAACATATAAAAAATTAAAAACAATAATGGTTGCAAAATTTAAAATAATTTCGTGCAAGACAAATATTTATAGAAAACGTGGGAGTTTTGAGTAAAGGAGGAATGTCTAGAGCCAGTATACAAATGTACAGGGAGAAAGCGGGAGTAAATACCGACGAAACAATTTCCTCTCTATTAAAGACGAGAGAGGAAACAATGGAAATTTGGTCTGAAAATGAAATGACTCGGGGGGAGAGAAGTGCTGAGGCGTGAGGAATATTCTTTAGGGAAGATGCGGGCGAATAATAAATAATGGTGAAATAGATAGGAAATGCATGTGTTCAGCTGCGTGTAAAACCCACTGTAACGCACAAACAATATTCCAATGAAATACTTTCAACTAATTACATTCCCCGAGACCTTCCGCTATTAGCTATTCCCTATATGTATTCCTATACACACAATTTTATGGCGAATTTCCCTCTCAAATCAGATTCGAGGGTCTCACAACGTTACGTTCACGTTAAGTTAGGTTAGGTTCCGTTATACGTTATACGTTATAGATAGACACTTGCTCCCGTTTGTCTCCTCGGCGGAAAGCCATTTTATTTGAGAATAGCGACCCCTTTAATGGCAAAACTTTCACGTCTTTTCCGTCCTCACAACAAGTGAAAATTGTTTGTCTTTTCGGCTCAACTTTATCCTTTTTTACTTCTTTGAATCCCCTTTACTGTTTTTTCTGCAGAGCAAAAACGCGATTTTTAATCACAATTTTAATTTTGCCGCGTCTCAGTTCATTCACCCCAAAATTATCAATGTCATTTTCTATAGTCGTTTAATTTTCAAATGGCCACCGTTTGACTTTTTCCAATTTAATTTCTTGCTGATTTTTTTAATCCCGCTATTTGATTTTTAAATTTATGTGGGTTTATTCTAAATTCTGTCATTTTATTTTAAAATTTTGAATTTCTTCCATTTTTTTGTTAATTTTGAATTTCTTCCATTTTTTTTTAATTTTGAATTTCCGCCATTTAATTTTATTTGTGAATTTTGAATTTCCGCCATTTAATTTTATTTGTGAATTTTGAATTTCCGCCATTTTATTTTATTGGTGAATTTTGAATTTCCCCCATTTTATTTTAGAATTTCTGCTATTTTATTTTTAAATTCTAGATTTTGCGAATTTCTGAATTTTGAATTTCTCCTTTTTCTTTTTTGAATTCAAATTGCCGCCATTTTAATTATTATTGAATTTTAAATTTCCGCCATTTAATTTTATTTGTGAATTTTGAATTTCCGCCATTTTATTTTATTTGTGAATTTTCAATTTCAGCCATTTTATTTAATTTGTAAAATTTAAATTTCTGTTATTTTGTTTTTTAATTCCAACCATTTTTTACAATTTTAAATTCCCGCCATCTTTAATTTAAATTTTCTGCTGATCTAGTTTTAATTTTAATTCCCCACCTTTTTATATTTCTCGCAGATTATTTTTAACAAAAAATCTTTTTTTCCACCGATAGAGTTTCAAGTTAAAATTCCCGCTGGTTAGTTTACATTTTAAATATTGTTCAAATTGAATTTCTCATAAATAATATTTAAACTTCCCGCTCTTTAATTTAAATTTCCCAACTCTTGCAAAATTTATATTTCCATCCGACATTCCCCACCATTTAATTTCCCGCCCCGAAATTTCCCACTCTTGTATCCCCGTGACTTCAATATTTCTGAATTTGATCTTGTCTATAGAAAATTGTGAAGGGATTAAAACTGACGGAAAAAGCATTGAAAGTCCAGAGCTGTATAGACCAGAATATAAAAAAAAGAAAAGAGATCGGGGAGAAAGGAGATGTCGAAGGAAGAAAGGCGAATTGTTCGCAAATCTCTGGTATTTTCCCCTTGGAAAATACGAGGGAAATCAGTGGGAAAAGTGTGCGAGGGACAATGCGAGGGAGAGAGAAAAAAAGGGACGACAATTGCTCAATTCCGGAGAAGGATTGAGCTTATATAAGGAAAGGAAAGGAAAGGGGAAAAAAGCTACGAGGGAAGCGAAGGTTGGGAGAGAGAGAAAGAGAAAGTCGAAGGGGAAAGGAAAAATAGGCAATCTTATAAATTATAGCAAATCCAATCGCAAGAATGGGAAGGAGAAAGTCAGGGAAAGAAAGAAGACAAGTGTTTTTACCAGCGGAGAAAATATATTTCCTTGCGGCTGTAATTATCATATGTACGTACATACGTCTGGCCACACTCATCCAGTGCAAGGCTGATTCAATGGAGGTGACTCTAAATAAGAAAACGTTCCTCACCACACACGCCATTTATTCCCTATACATTCACCACTAATCACCTCGTTGCTAAACGCTTTGCCAACTTTCTTTTCTCTTACTTTTCCACGCTCTATACTTTGGAATTTTGCAAATTTGTGCGCCTGTATTTGTGAATTTTTACCAGATTTTTTGCAAATTTGTGCATCTGTATTTCTAAATTTTTACTAGATTTTTTGCAAATTTGTGCACCTGTATTTTTGAATTTTTACTAGATTTTTTGCAAATTTGTGCACCTGTATTTGTGAATTTTTACTAGATTTTTTGCAAATTTGTGCGCCTATATTTGTGGATTTTTACTGGATTTTTTGCAAATTTTTCGATTTCTATTTGATTTTTTGCAAATTTTCCACCCTTTCCGTTCTTCTTTATTCAAGCTTTTAGTCTTGAAGTAGTGGTGCGTTATTCTTAATTAGATAATTAAGTTATTTAGTTCCTCCCTAAGTTTTTGCATGTAACAATTTCTTGATTTTTTAAAAATCTTAATAAAATTGCCCTGATTTTCAAATTTTGTTGATAAATTTTCCCCAATTTTTTCACAACTAATTAGAATTTTTAGAAAATTCAATAAAATGTTTTTGATTTTTTCAAAACATTCAGTAAAATTTTAAAATGTTTTAAAAATTCCATCAAAATCTCATGCATTTAAAAAAAAAATGATAAAATGTTCCTGATGTTTTAAAAACTAAATTAAATTATCATGAATTTTTAGGAAATTCAACACAATTTTCTTGATTTTCTTGAAATTCAAGGAAATTGACTTGATGCTTTACATAATTCAAATTTGTTGATTTTTTAAAAGTAATAATCTTTGGATTACTTGATTTTTAGCGATTAAATTTTCTAAATATTGCTAAATTTAGAATAATGCTCTCAATTTATTTAAATTTTATTAAAATTTTCTTGATTTAACAATTTTGTTAAATTATTTCAATTTGGAGTTGTTCACATTTTAGTTATTTTTTTTTTGATTTTTTGAATTTTAATAATTGAATTTTGACTATATATAAAATTTAAATTATTTGTTGATGATTTGGTGATTTTTGCTTGAGATTTAATTCTCCGAACAAAATGGAAACTATGAAGAATGAACGAGGAAATAAGTCGTGACTGTGTAATATTTTTTTTTCTTTTTCCCCCCTTCACGTTCTTTCACCGTGCAAACTGCGTAATGGTGAAAGGTGTGTATATATGTAGGAGCATGCGAGAATCTTAAGGAAAGAGGGAAGGAAATCCTCTTGAATCGGTCGACTTATCCGCCCATAGAGGTATAAGTAATGGAGTATGTGGGAAGGATTTATAAATACATCCTGCACGTCCCCGCTAAAATGTGTTTGTGTGGCTAACCCTTTTCCCTAAGTGCTCGCAAATCATATTTGTTTCTATAATAGTCTCTCATCTCTTCCCCTTATATAACCTTCATTATATGAGCAAATACAAATCCCCATATATTTATATAGAGAGGATCATCCCGTATAGAGGATTTTTCATCCACCACACACACAGTTGAGAGCATTGCACGGCCCTCCTTTTTATCAACCATACGGGCCCTTATCTTCCATTTGATGACATTGCATTCGCCAAAGTATCAAAAAGTACCAATTTTTGTACTGGAGGTATAGAAATTAGTACTTTGGGATTTTTCTCCAAAGATATGGGAAAGTATCAAAAAGTACCAACTTTTGTGCTGAAGGTATAGAAATTAGTACTTTGGGATCCTCCGTCAACATTATTGCAAAGTATCAAAAGGTACCAACTTTTGTGTTGAGAGTATAGAAATTGGTACTTTAGGATGTATACATATACAGTCTCTATTACATTTCTGTATAAAATTCTGTGAGTATGTGTGTGTGTGTTTTATGAAAAGTCATTGGGGGAAGAATCAAGGGGATTTTATCATTATGCCTGCCATCCTGTCCGTCCTAAATTGCAATAACAAACAGTGAGAGGCTGGAAAGCCAGATTTTCGGAAGGACTAAATTTATCTACGGCGGAACAGCCCCGCTCATCTTTACATCTTTGTCAACCTCTTTTGTCTAGTTGTAATCTACTTCTATATACCTACTACATACGTCACAAATTCATGGCGATTTTCAAATTCCTATAAAAAGACATGAACGCAAATTACCTGGCAGAAATGGCGAAATTCCACGGGAAACATTAATATTCAAGGTTGACACACCCGACAATTATGGGCATAATTTGTTTTTTCATTTAATTTTTTTTAAATAAATTTTTAAAAAGGAGTGATTTTTTGCAAAAGTTAAAAAAAATATTTATTTTTTTTGTAAAAAAGTAGAAAGTTTTTGCAAATTACAAGATTTTGCAATTTTTTTGAAAAAAGTGGACAAGATTTTGCAATTTTTTTAAAAAAGTGGGCAAGATTTTGCAAAAGTTAAAAAAATTTTTTTTTTTGCAAAAAAGTAGAAAGTTTTTGCAAATTGCAAAATTACAATTTTTTTTTAAAAGATGACAAGATTTTGCAAATTTTTTAAAAAAAGTGAACAAGATTTTGCAAAAGTTAAAAATTTTTTTTTGCAAAAAAGTAGAAAGTTTTTGCAAATTGCAAAATTACAATTTTTTTTAAAAAGATGACAAGATTTTGCAAATTTTTTAAAAAAAGTAAACAAGATTTTGCAAAATTTAAAAAAAAGTAAAGATTTTGCAAAATTTTAAAAAAAAGTGGACAAGATTTTGCAATTTTTTGAAAAAAGTGGGCAAGATTTTGCAAAAGTTAAAAATTTTTTTTTGCAAAAAAGTAGAAAGTTTTTGCAAATTACAAAATTACAATTTTTTTTGAAAAAAGTTGACAAGATTTTGCAAATTTTTTAAAAAAAGTGAACAAGATTTTGCAAAATTTAAAAAAAAAGTGAACAAGATTTTGCAAAATTAAAAAAAAAGTGGACAAGATTTTGCAATTTTTTTAAAAAAGTGGGCAAGATTTTGCAAAAGTTTAAATTTTTTTTTTTGCAAAGTCGAAAGTTTTTGCAAATTACAAAATTACAATTTTTTTTGAAAAAAGTTGACAAGATTTTGCAAATTTTTTTAAAAAAGTGAACAAGATTTTGCAAAATTTAAAAAAAAAGTACGCAAGATTTTGCAAAAATTAAAAATAACCAGAATTTTTGACAAAACAAAAAATTGCACGACAAATATTGGCAAAATCAAAAAAAGCCAGGCAAATTATAGCAAAAATTATTAAATTACAAATGATTTGCAAAATTAGAAATCTATAGTCAGCCATTTCTAGCAAAACGCAAAATAGCCTATAGAGAATTTTTAGATACATTATTAATAATTAGAAAAACAAATTCTCAAGACTTGTTTGCCAAATTATAAAATTTCTCAAGAATTTGTTGCAAAATTAAAACAATTTCAATATTGTTGTGCAGAATTAAAAAAAATGGTTAAAATGGTTAAGTTAATGTAAAAGATTTAAAATATATTAAAGAAATATATAGGCAAAAACAAATTAAAACAAAATAAAATAAGCAATCATAGTATTAAATACATTTTTTAAGCAAATTAAAAGAATACAAATCAAAAAAGAAAACCTCCTACCGGAAAACAATTAGAAATTCTAAATTAAAAAATTCTAAACCAGAATAAAAATTGCAGAAAAATGTAAAGAAAATGGTGACCCGAAACCCCAAAACACAGAAAGTTCCAGAAGAAAGGACAAACTTTCCTATATGAAGTTTATGGTAAAAGTGACGAGTCATCGTGGTAAAAATCCAGAAAAAAGACAACTGTGTCGAAATTCCCAAAAACGCAAAAGTAGAAGTTTCGAAAATTCATTAAAAGCAGTAATATGTAGAGTGAAGAAAGTGGGAGACAAAAAATTGAGTAAATTTAGGGAAAAGAGCTGCAAATGGAATACAAATGTCAGAGAAATGTATACATGAAGCTATTACATTTGGGGATAACATTGTATTTCTCCGTATGTGTGTGTAGGGAAAAAAATGGTGGGCCTCAATAAAAAATTCCCGGCAAATCCTTCCCGCTCTCTCCTACTATATGATCAGTGTGACTCTGCACTGCAAACAGGATGATTCCTATTAGTGTGGGGCTATCCCACTCCATATGGAATTTATATATTTATATAGGGGAAGAAGAGAGATATGAGTGCCTGCAAAATGATCATCTCCGCTCAATTTTTCACTCTCATGGCCTCCCCTCCCTATATTCCCCAAAATGCTTTTATGCATCACGTGAGGCCTGGCGTCCCATTAAAGCTCTGGAGTTCTGGCCTCCAATGAACCACCCTGCTTTCTCCTCCGGAATCCTTAAACTCCCCATACTGCTAATCAGGTTATGGGCTCTTGAATAAAAATAAGTTATTGTCAGGGCTCTCTCCATATTGGAAGCAGTGCAAAACCCCATATACTTGCACATGTCCATATACGTGAACAGTGGGAATTTTTTATTTCGTTTCCATTTTTTCCCATTTATTTTGTTTGTTAACCTACTGAGGATCTTTAAACTGAGGCCCTGATAACAATTTGTTTTTTTAAATAATTTGCTTCTGTTTAATCAACATTGTGTATGTATTAAATATATATTTTAAATTACATCTATACATAGTAATGCACGTGAACTCAATCCTAATTAAAAACCATTTAAAAAGCCTCCGTCCTATTATGAACAATGTCACAAGAGTATGAAGGATTTTTTAAAATGATTTTCAAAAATTTCAATAAGTATTAAAAGTTTTCTAATATTAAACATTTTATTTTAAAAACCATAAAAATGTAAGGGCCTCCTTAGTATTTTTGTGTTATAATGAGAAACCACGTGCGTGTTTTTTAACAAAAAAACATCCCAATAACACATTAAACTGTGTAAATTTCTATTTTTAAAAATCATTAAATTACTTTGGCCTCATTAAAAAAATCTAATTTTTTATTATTAAAAACCAAAAAATACCTTGGCCTCATTAAAAAATCCTAATTATTTATTATTAAAAACCATTAAAGTACCTTGGCCTCATTAAAAAAGCTAATTTTCTATTATTAAAAACCATTAAAATATATCCGCTATATTAAAGACACTAATTTTTAAACATAAAAACCATTATACAACACCTGTATGCGTCAAAATTCAAAGCATTTAAATTTGTTAAATGCAAAACCATGGTGCCTCGTTAAAAAACCTGGAGGTTGTAAATACAAATAAATACAAATTTCATTAAAAATTATTTAAAACTAATATGTAAATTAATTCATAATTAAAAATGGTTACGTGAATGATAATGAGATGAAAATAATATGTAAATAAGTAAAATATGTAAAAGAAGTCAAAATTTTAATCAAAAATTCTTGGGAAACCAAAAAGCGAAAACATCCTGAGGGAAGAGAGATTTAAGGAGAAAGTAAAATTCAGAAATTGAGGAAGCTGAAGAGGAAGAAAATTGTGGAGACACGAAGAGAAAGCTATGGAGATAAAGGAATCTGCAAAGAGAAAGCGCGATCTGTTAAGAGAGAGAGAGAGAGAGAAAAGGAGGAAAGATGGGAAGACGGGAAGAGTAAAAAAGAAAGACTAAGCGATAGGTAGGAGGAGGTTAGAAAATGAAAGGGAAGGGAGAAGGTCCGGAGAGACGGATAGAGATTGAGAACAAGTGAAGGAAGATACAAGACAAGAGAAAGAGAGAGATGTTCGAGTGAGCCGACATTCATCAAGGATTAAAGAAGTGAGCTTTTGGAAGAGATACTTGGCTCCTCTACCTTTCCCCATTGCCTTCCCCCTCTCTTTAGCAGACTATTGCATTTGCATTGAATTCTACGGGAGGATCCCCTCATTTCCATTTGATATTCAAAGGTTGTAAGGAGATAAATTCACTTTTAATATTAGGGAGGTATATGTATGATTCCCTGTATCTGAAATTTCTTCCACAGAATTTCTCTTTATTTCTTTTTTTCCCTCAAAAATCGTAAACCGTCTGCAATTTTATTGTCACCGGCATTTTCATTTATATACTGCTTTTTAAAATTATTTTGATTTATCTGTAAAAATTAAAATAAATATTTTTTTAAATTGAAAAACTTTCACGCCATTTTTAAATTTTATTAATTTTTCGTATTTTTTTAAATTGTAAAAAATTTCACGCCATTTTTATATTTTATTATTAATTTTCTGTTTTTTTAATTTGTAAAAACTTTCACGCCATTTTTATGTTTTATTATTAATGTTCGATGTTTTTTTAAATTGAAAAACTTTCACGCCATTTTTATGTTTTATTATTAATTTTCCATGTTTTTTTTAATTGTAAAAACTTTCAAGCCGTGTTTTAATTTTGTTAATTATTTTCCATAATTATTTAAATTGCAAAACGTTGACGCCGTTTTTTAAATTTTATTAATAATTGTCTATATTTTTTAATTGCAAAACTTTAGCGCCGTTTTTAAATTTTATTATTCGTTTTCCATATTCTTTTAATAGCAAAACTTTAGCGCCGTTTCTAAATTTTATTATTAGTTTTCGATATTTATTTTAATTGCAAAACTTTAACGCCATTTTTAAATTTTATTATTAATTTGCAATAAAAATTATTTTGAAATAGAAAAATTCTTTTTAAAAAACTACGTGTTTTATATCACAAATTGTTTTATTTTAAAGAAAATTAAAACATTCTTTACACAATTGTGAATGAAATAAGTTCCCTAAAATATTTAGATAAAACCAAGCCAATTTCTAATCCAAAATCTTTAAGAAGCTTATTTAACAAAACAAAAAAAACATAAATAATAAAAAGAAACTATAATCTGGAAATCCAAAAGAAAAATCTGAACAAGAAGTATTTGTGGCAAGTCGAATATTTCTTTTTATATTTCCATTCCCTGGGGATGACAAAAGGATGAACAATATATTTATCTATAAGTTGTTTTTTTTGTGAATTACTACATGAAAGTGATGAACGCAAATGTTGCTCGGAGAAAGTTTGGGCTCTACTTCTTCTTTCCTTCCCCTTTCTTCCTTTTAGCCTGACAGTTTTGACTAACTACAGCCGAGAGTTAGCAAAGTAAGTCAGCAGAGCAGAGCCAAATTAACTTTCTCGTCCGCATATTGAAGGCATTTCTTCATCCTTCGGAAATTTCATCGAGCTTTCAAGCTTCCTATTATGCGGATTCATGACAACAATGTGGCTTTTCAGTTTGTATCAAATCAGTTTGCGATGGGATTTTAATGCCTTTTACTATAACAAAGACTATGCTTTAGATTAGCGGCACGGGAGAAAGTTCAGGGAAAGTTATTTAGAACAAATTAGGGAAATTAATTAAGTTCCAGTAATTGTATTTGGAGTTCAGATTTTTGTAGAAATCGTTTACAACATTTTGCAAAATTGTGAAAAAGATCAATTAAAATTATAAAGATTGTGGAAAATTTATCTTTTGTATGAAATTTAGCAAAATTGTAAAAAATTCTATGAAATTTGTAAAAATTATATGAAATTTGTAAAAAATTATATGAAAGTTTTGACAAATTCTATGAAAGTTTTGACGAATTCTATGAAAGTTTTCACGAATTCTATGAAAGTTTTGACAAATTCTATGAAATTTGTGGAAAATTCTATTAAATTTGTGAAAACCCTATTAAATTTGTGAGAACTCTATGTAATTTGTGAAAAATTCTATGAAATTTGTGAAAAATTCTATGAAATTTATACAAAATTCTATGAAATTTGTACAAAATTCTATGAAATTTGTACAAAATTCTATGAAATTTGTACAAAATTCTATGAAAATTGTAAATATATCTGAGCAATTTAAAAACATTAAAAAATTAAATGTAGTTTTGAAAGTTTTAAGAAAATTGAACCTCTAAAAAATTTAAAGAAAATTGGACAAAATTTAAAAAAAATTAAAGAAAATTGAACCTTTAAAAAATTTTAAGAAAATTGAAAAAAATTGAAATAATTTAAAGAAAATTGAACAAAATTTAAAAATTTAAAGAAAATTGAAAAAAATTGAAATAATTTAAAGAAAATTGAACGAAATTTAAAAATTTAAAGAAAATTGAGTATGTTTTTAAAAAATTTGTTGAAAAAATTTTATGCAACTAAAAAATTGAAGGAAACTAGAGAAAAATTTGAAAAACTAAAAAAAATGTAACCTAATTTTTGGAAAGCAAATAATTCAAATTTTTTTTTTAATTTGAAAACAAAAATTGAAAGAAAAATAAATAAATCTTTGAAATGTATTTTAGGACAAAATGAATAGAAACTTTACAAGTGTGGAAAGAAAATGTGGGGAAATCAAAGAGAAAGTAGGGAAATGGCGTGAGAAAAGCGGTGAAAAGTGGCTGACTTAAATTCCCATCGTGTCCGTGTAAAAGAGATGAGGGCAGGCTGGAGGGTTGAATGCAATTGGGCGTGTGTGTATTTTGGAATTAACATAAGCTTGGAGACTATTCAATCAATATGAAGGGGCGGATTGTATAACAAACTCGATCGTCCTTATCTTGACTCCGTCATCGTCACCGCCAACTCCTTCTTCTGCTTTCACCAGAGTCTTCCGACACGACGAGCCCTCTAATCAATTTCAAACTTGTGCATGTATCAGTCCTTTGACTCACACGGTCAGGATTATTTTAAACATCAGCTTTCTCTCTCTCTCTCTTTCTCTCTTCCCAAGTCTCAGGAGACGACGGCTTCCACGGTGGGGAATGCTCTGCTGAATTATTCCACGATCCAGTCAATCCCCTTCGATGGAGAGAGCAGAGCTTTCCCCACGCACCGTTTCTTTTGGAATTGGGGCAAGAAGGAATTAACTCAAATGAGACTTGGTCATCAGGCTTCCTTTCCAGAAGATTACGCCCGTTCCTTAAACTCAAGTGGACTTTCTCCATACGAGAGCCAACGGAAATTCATGCAAATCTTGACCATTAAGCCTTTCTATTTTTCCCATTGCCGTTCCGAAACAGTTGTTCTTAATTCTCAAGAAAGTCCCTCTTCTATTTCATTCGTACATTTTAAGTTGCATGCAAATTTAAATTTCAAATTTTCCGGCTCAAATTTACACGGATTCGACAATTTTAACTTTCTCTGATTTTTCTTTTTTTTATTTTCTCTGATTTTTCTTTTTTAATTTTCTCTGATTTTTCTTTTTCAATTTTCTTTGATTTTTCTTTTTTTTATTTTCTCTGATTTTTCTTTTTTAATTTTCTCTGATTTTTCTTTTTTAATTTTCTCTGATTTTTCTTTTTTAATTTTCTCTGATTTTACTTTTTTAATTTTCTCTGATTTTTCTTTTTTAATTTTCTCTGATTTTTCTTTTTTAATTTTCTCTGATTTTTCTTTTTGAATTTTCTCTGATTTTTCTTTTTGAATTTTCTCTGATTTTTCTTATTCAATTTTCTCTCATTTTTCTTTTTCAATTTTCTCTCATTTTTCTTTTTTAATTTTCTCTGATTTTTCTATTCAAGTTTTTTCTGATTTTTCTATTCAAATTTTCTCTAATTTTTCTATTCAAATTTTCTCTGATTTTGTTATTTAATTTTCTCTGATTTTTCTATTCAAATTTTCTATGATTTTGTCATTTAATTTTCTCTGGTTTTTCCATTTAAATCTTGTCTAGTTTTTCTATTCAAATTCTGTTTTTTAAAAATTTCTCTCATAGCAAATTCTTTAGAAAATTTCTCTTTTATTTTAATCTCTTCAGAAATTTGTTTCTTTTATACTTTTGTTGAAGAAAATATCTCTCAAACCATTCCGACTAACTTTCTCTTTTTAAATTGTTTTCTCTGTATTGTAAATAAATTGTTACTATTTTAAATTTGTTTATCTAATTTTTTCGATTACAAAAATTATTCTTAATTTTATGATCGTCCAAAAACCCCCTAAACAAATTTGCCAACTTGAAGAGGCAGATTGTTACCCCATTTCCCTCGATTTCCCTACAATACTACATAAGTCCCTTAAAGTTCCAAAATAATTCCTCCGACATTTCCATCCAAACTATATGGCTTTGACCTCGTCCTTTTGAACAATTCTCTCTCTCTCTCTCTTCTTGTTGTACTCACCCAGCAATTTCCCCAAAACTTTCACCGACTTTGGCCAACATTCGTTCAACAAATTTTCACCGACTTTCTCGGAAACTTTCTCCGAAACTTGCAAGTTTTCCTGGAGTTGTCATAAACTTTCCGTCTAATTTAATAACAACTTTCACCGACTCTCGATTTTACTTTCACCGAAAAAAAACTTTCTCTTTCCCTGTCATTCATTCGGATGATGTTTAAGCAATTAAAATGCATTTATCCTTTTGTTGTATTTAAAATTCCCCACATTTTACCTTCTAATTACTTCTTTTACTTAGTTTAATAAATTAAATTGTAATTAACACCAAAAACATAATTTGATCAATTATTAAATTTCTTTCCTTTGTTATTTATTTTTAAATATTTTATTTATTTCCTGATAATTTCCATTTTCTTTTGTCGTTGGGATGTAAAAACAAATACATATTCATACAACATGTAAAAATCGATTTTAATTAAAAAAATCTACTTAAAAATTCCAATTCGCCACACGGAAGCCCAGGCTTTATAAATATGGGAGCATAATTGAAATTGCCGGGAGCAACATATTGAATATTCTTTTTCCTCTTTCTCTCTCACTTTCCCCGTGCTTCTAATTTATCCAATCTCTCTATAACGTCCTAAATTGATTTTTTTTTCTGTATAAACTGACCTTTTATATATCTTTTTTTAAATATAATTTTACTTAAAAAGCAATGACCCCAATCAAAGGATTAATTTCCCAATTAATTTTGTGTGTCGTAAAGTTTCCTCATATAAAGCTTTGTGGTTGACTAAGTTTTTGTTTTTCAAAAAGAATTGGTCGTGGGAGGAGAATATGAAAATACAAAATATATGAAAAATACAAAATATAGAAAGTATGAAAAAGAAAGGAATAATAAAGCATTTTGGCTTTAGCACATAGGGAAGACTATAAGGAAAGAGAAAGATGAAGGAAATTTGTGTGTGTGTGCATTATTCAGCCCAAAGCCTTCTCTTGTTCTTCACGGATTGCCCCTCTTATGTATTTATAATTGTGTATTACATAAATGAAGGGCAGACGGAGTAGTTTTCAATCTCTGGCCGCCGCCACTGCCGCCGTTCCTTCCACCTTCTTCTTTCTCTCGTATTTAGTCTTCAGGGGAGCGAGTGACTTAAGCGTCTAATCCGTCCGAGATCTCCTTCTCCTTTTTCTTTTTCCTCCTCCTCATCTTATTCTCTCTTATACATGAAAACTTTCTCTTCTCTTATACTTTCTTTATTTTTCTTATTCTTCTTTTTCTTCTCTCTCTCCCTCTCTCTCGTTTAAAACTAAACAGCACTAGTATACAACAAGCTTACATAAATATAAAACAAACCTAGTAGAGCTGAATAAAAAATTGAGTGTGTGCAATTCTCATTTCTCCGACACACTGTACATCCTCAGGCTGTGGAGATTCTAATGGGCTTGTTTGTTATATTTTTTTTAGAACATCCCTGTCTTTTAGTAGGTATTTTCATATGCTTTCTTTATATTTTTATTTATTTTCCTCTATTTTTTTATTTTATTTTTATGCTTTTGTTTGATTTTACGTTTTACATTTTATGCGTTGATTCTTTTTAATTTGTTTTGACTTTAAACTCTAGTGCTTTTTGTAAGAAAATTTAATTTATTATTTTTATATAATTTTCCTATAGTGATTTTTATTTTTAAAAAATTAAAAAAACTCCCACGACTTTCTCCACGACTTTTTCCACGACGTTCTCTGCGACTTTCTCCACGACTTTCTCCACGACTTTCTCCACTTTCTCCTATTTAAAAAAACTAATAAAAATACTTGCAAAAACTTAACTACTTGTCTCTTGAATTCCTGAATGAAAAGGGAGAGGGAATATGATTTAGGAATTAATAATAAATAAAAAGTCGGTGGGAATGTTAATAGCCGGGGAGAAAATGGGAAAGCGGGGGGTTGGCGGTAACAAGGTTATAATTTCGGGGCAATCAGTCATGCAGAAGTGGTGGCTGGAGATATAAAAGGAGTCGGTTTATCGGCTGTTTTACTGCAGAGCGTAAATCAAGACTTTGGATGTTATTGCCCTGTTCGCAGGAACAAAGAATGTATAAGCAGTTTTAAACTAAAAAGGATCTCTCACGGTTCAATTCCTATTTCCCCTGAGAAATGCTTTCCCAATTCCTTGCAAATGCACATGATTTGATGGAGCTTCATCAGTTCTCCCATGCATTTCTCTCCTCTGTATTTTTTATCTTTTCCCGAGATTCCCCGATGATTCTTTATGTTTTCATTAACAATTTTTCAGACTTTTCCTGAGCTTTCTTTCTCCATTTTTGTCAGTTTTGCTGATGCATTGGGATGGGGTTTCAAGCCAATTTAATCCACTTCCTCTATTTTTACTGGTTTCTCCAGATTTTCAAGCTTTCTCTGTTTCTCAGTGCTACTGAATTTTTTGACTTTCTCTAAACTGTCTTCGAAATTCTTTGACTTTCTCTGAGCTTTCTCCTAGATTTTTTGACTTTCTCTGAGTTTCCTCCTAGATTTTTTAACTTTCTCTGAGCTTTCTTCTGGTTTTTTTTACTTTTTCTTAGCTTTTGCCTGCATTCTTTGACTTTCTCTGAGCTTTCTCCTAATTTAAACTTTCTCTGAGCTTTCTCCTAGAATTTTTAGCTTTTTTGAACTTTCTCTTAGTTTTTTTTAATTTCTCTGAGCTTTTTCTTGAATTTTATGACTTTCTCTGAGCTTTTGCTTGAATTTTTTGACTTTCTTAGAACTTTCTCTTGAAATTATTGACTTTATCTGAGCTTTCTACCGAATATTTTGACTTTCTTTGAGCTTTATTTTGAATATTTTGACTTTCTCTGAGATTTATTCTAAATTTCTGAACTTTGTCTGAGCTTTCTCCTGAATTTTTTGACTTTCTCTGATGTTTTTTTTAGATTTTGTGACTTACTCTGGGCTTTCTCTAGAATTTTATGACTTTCTCAATATTCTCTTCAAAATCTACAAACTGTATTCATTGTCTTCAGGCTTTGTAGACTTTCTCTTTATTGTCTCTGGAATGTTTAAGTTGTTTCCTTAAAAACACTTTTCCACTCCTCCAGACATTCTCGGGTTGCATTTTTCCGGCATTAAGAATTGCCTACAAATTTCTGAGCGTCGCTGAAAAATTGCATCCGCAACTCTTCAGAATTCTCATGCAGTCGCGTTTCTCCCTAAAAAGTTTGATTCTTGCACGTCCGTCCGCCGTAACTTGTCTTCCTTTTTTCTAAAACAATTCTTGTGTTTCATCTGAGAAGCAGTAGGGGAAAGTACAGCAAAGAAGAAGGATAGGGAAACAGGATGCACTAGAGAATAGAGAATCAAGTGGTATAATAGGGGGAAAAAGAAAAAGGAGAACAAAAAGAGAGTTAGCAAAATCAATAAAATTTGGATTGAAGAGCGATGCCCGGTCCAGGGAAAAGAGAGAAAGAAGGATTAGGATTCGCTAAATGTGCTGCCGCTGGACTTGTAAATACACTATTACTTAGTCCCTGCATAGATTATGCACGTAACACACATTTACAAAATGTATGGAGTGGGAAATACATTATAGATACACATATACATATAGAGCAATACAAGTCCATTCCCGCTTACTTTTCTACTCTGGAAACTTGTAGTGCCAGAGCAGTGGGAAGGACACTAAAAACCTTCAGCTTTGACAGCGAGGCCCGCCAACATCAATTTTCTTCTTGGACGTTCCTCTTCCGTGGGACGCTCGGATGGCGACGATTAGTCTCGCTCTTTATTTCCGTTTCGGGGGCCTCGGTTCTTGCTCTGTCCCACTGCAAATTCCCATGAATTTTTAATTTATTTTTTGTATTTCGTTTTATTTTAGTTTTTGAAATTTAATTCTAAATTGGGTTTTTTGATTATTTTTTCAAAATGTTTTTTTTATTATTTTTATTTTGCAGATTTTTCTTTTATTTTGCACAGTTTTTGTATTTTCTTTTATTTTGCACAGTTTTTGTTTTTTTTTTATTTTGCACAGTTTTTGTATTTTTTTATTTTGCCCAGTTTTTGTATTTTTTTTATGTTGCACAGTTTTTGTATTTTGTGTTTTTATTTTTTTATTTTATCCACACAAAATTAACATGTATGTACATATGTATTCTCTTCCATTCCATATGTACATACATATGCGAAAGAATAAAATGCACTGAAGTAAAAACCTTTCCTATGTTATTATTATGATTACATATTATTTTGTATCTCCTATTCCCGCCCACTGCCAACGATCCAACAATTGAAAATTGCTCTGATGTGAAACCAAAACCAAAATCTTTTATCCTTCACTCTCCAAATGATCAGCATTATCTTGATTACAATTCTACTATATAGTACTGTTATATGGCATTTGCAGATTGCGGATTCCAGCTCCAGATCCAAAATCACCATCGATTCACCTTATCTTCATGTTCTAAATAGCTATACTTTTAACAACCTTCTTAGCTAGATATGTATTTAATAATACCATGCCGTTAGCATTTGTTAAGTCACAATGGCCTCATTGAGGCCAATTTTTTCTATAGCCCTTAAAGATTATATAAGCTAAATATACTAAATAGCAATAGATGCATTATCTTTCCTGGGATTCATTGCTACCGCCGCGGCGTTTATGAAGAATCATTATTGTCCAAATGGCGTTTGTAATTGCGGGAGGCCCATAATGGCCTCATGGCAAAAGTCAAAGTTTGATCTTCTGAATTTGTCGGATTGCCCCGGAGGTATCATCGTTTGCAATAAACGGCATAATCGCCTGCAAAATATTGTTATTTCTGTATTGGGAGTATAACAACTGTATTAGTCTGTGAGCTTTTGAGGCCTGTAATGCTTTATGCCATAAGTTAAAAACCTTATAGTAAAATGCAAAAAAAATTACTGGAATTTAATTATTTCAAATAATATTTGTCATTCTAAAACATTTGAAAATTAGAAATACAAAAACCTTTAAAAAAGCTGTCATTGTGAAAAACAAACAACATTCCTCCTTTAAAAACCCTTAGTGGAAAACGTGTGTTATATTTAGTATCTTTATATAGTTAGTGGGGAAAACTGTTAGGACGGGACATACGGAGAGGGATTACTAATAATAAATGTATTTGTCAAAACGAGTGGAAGTTATGTGAGCGTTTATATGAAGGAGGGATTCCGCTTAAGCAGAACATTGATCCTCATCCCTCACATCTCCTATGCTATGAATTATCCGGCGGAAACAGAGTGCTTTCTGAATGATTGATAAGATAAACAAACAGAACTGCGCTTGGATGGGATCCAAATGCCCCCGCAGATTATGCAATGCGGCCCACCTCATAATTTCCAATATAATTTGTGGCTTTCTAATCCAATGTGTGCAATGCGGTCCACCATATGCTAAATAAATGTATTTGCAATATGAGGCCCACGTTATTTACATAGTACTTTCTTATTATAATTATAATACTTTCTTCAATATTGAGGCCTGCGAACTTATAATCCTATCTATAATTAATTTATATTAGATGAGGCCGGAGCTAAATAAATTCATAAATTCTTATGCATACAGTGAGGCCTATTTAAAACACATTGGTATATAGCGTGAGGCCTATTTAAAACACATTGGTATATAGCGTGAGGCTTATTTAAAACACATTGGTATATAGCGTGAGGCCTATTTAAAACACTTTGTTATATAGCATGAGGCCTATTTACAATACATTGGTATATAGCGTGAGGCCTATTTACAATACATTGGTATATAGCATAAGGCCTATCAAGTATAATAAACCATTGTGAAAGTAATAGTGTAGACATATTTTCTTAACCGCCCTACTAGAGTAATCCGAATTTTTAATTGGACCCCGGAATTAATAATGAGGCCGGGAGAGAAATCATCCTTTGGCTTTCATGCCTCTAAGCTTTTAAAGCGGATAAGCTCCTTCAATCTTCCGCTTGGCCTCTCGCATATGAATTTTTAAGTGGAATTCTCTTGCATTCGATTGCCCAACTAATTTAATGGAAGTACCAAGTTTTTCAATGTTTTTTCAATTGAAGTGCATGGGACTTGAACCATGAAACATATTTACCTTATGTTGGTATGAAAGTTTTTTGTGTGGATTGTATTGAAATTTGAGGGTTTTAATTACTTTTTTTAAAACAAAACCATAGGGCTTTTGCAACTCGTGAAAATGTTTTTTGCATTTATTTTTTAATCATGTGGAACTAGTTTTAGCTTAAAAACCACGGTTTTACTTTTAAACCAGCAAATTTTGAAATAAAATTTCTCAAAGGAAAATAATGTTTAAAATTATTTAAACACTTTTTCAAACAAATTAAAAATCGTCATTTGAGCGCAAAATTTAAATTGAATGTAAAATATTAATTAAAAATTATTTAATTAAAAAAACCATTGTTCTTTACGTACGCAGAATTCAAATTCCAAGATGAAGCTCAGCTGTTCGGCGTACCAGGCAGGAAGTTCCTACACCCAGAAGATCCTCAGTGGTCATATGCAGAATTATGGCGCCACCAGCTCCACACCAAAACCCCAAGGGGAGTCAACCGCCGGCCTCCTCATGCCCTCCTGGAAGGTCAGTAAAAATTTTGAATTTATTTTATTTTTTCAGCTGCATAACAACTCCTCGCCGAGGGATCCATTTGTTTCTCATGAATTTCTTCGGGAAACAATTTTAATTTATGCACCACTAAAGAAATAAAACCACAAAAAAATTTTGAAGAATCATTTTTAAGAAAAATTTAACGGTTTTTAAAGAAATTCGTTGCTTTCCAAAAGCATTACGAAATTCATTTGCGGTTAAAAATTAAAAGTATTTAAATAATTAAATAAATTAAATAGTAAATTGATAAATTAAAAACTATTAGAAGTAAAGAAATTATGCTTTTTTATACAGAGCTTTCGAAAGACAATATAGCAAAAAGCATTTTTTCAAATCACAAAAACTTGCTGAAAGGTTTGAAGATATATAAGCTCCCACTCTCACCTCATCATTTTCCTCCCAACTTTTGTCGCCGCTGGATCCTCATATATAGGGGAAATTAATGGAAGGATGCCGACACGTTGGAGGTTGACTATGGGGAGGAGAGCGTGGTCCTGTGTTTGTGTGTGTGGCCCTTTGGCGAAGGAAAAACTGTAATGAGGGAATAAAAAAGATTGTCGTCCTGCCAAATCCTTTTACTTTATATTGCGGATACACTCCGCCGTAAATTTTCCTGGGGAAAAAGTTTTCCTCCTCATTTCCTTGGTGATGCGGGGATTTCTGGAATTTTTCCACCTTCAATATTTATGTTTCCTATTAAATTACGCTACGAATTCTATGCATTATTTCTCCCACAGCAGAATTTCAGAAAGAGGAAACTCATGTACAAAAATTGATACAAAAATTGATACAAAAATTGATACAAAAATTGATACAAAAATTGATACAAAAATTGATACA
>JAQGAK010001464.1:0-32052 GCA_034696945.1 Lipothrix lubbocki | reverse complement strand
ATTTTATAAGGCGCTGATTGATTTTTAGAACAATGCAAAGGATAAGTATTTGTCATAATGAGTTTATTACACTGCTTTGAATTCATCTTCGAGGTTTTCCCGTCATTTTCTAAAAAACCAAAAATTGATAATGCTATATTTGGGTTATTTTTTTCAAAGCTTGAAATTTGATCCATAGTGACCGGATAAGATAAAAATTCATGGGTTACACGCCATTTTTCTTTTCTCAAAAATTCCATTTTTTTGTACCGTGTTAAACCGGCCAACACTGACCAAAGAAAACATGCATTCATATCCTGAGGCCTTCTATCTACAGTATCTTCAGGTTCATTTAAATAAACTTGACCACTACAATCTACATTAACTATCCATTTAGCCTTCCACTTGAAACACTCTGGCAAATCTCTAAAAGTGCCCCCACTAATAGGCGGGCACCTTGTTGTTATAACTTCGAAAAATGGAATATCATCCAATATTCCGCCAGAACCATATTGTATGTAATTTTCTATTAATTTTTCTAATTTCCTAATGACAACAATTAAAACTTCATTAATCTTATGAGGACCTAAAACCCAATGTGCAAAAGATGAAAAATACGCATCATGGTATTTTTCATCTTTTACAAATGTGCACCTGATGTGGAATACTATTTTTAAGCTTTTAAATAAATCTAAATCTTTTCTTATAGCTAATTTTAATTGTTTATCAAAACGTTTAAACAAACCTCTAACTGAATTAAATGTATTTTTTGGATATTTGCCTAAATACTGGTGCGTATCGTCAGTAACAGCAGAGGAAAATTCCAAAGAAACTTCGGAATTTTCCTCTGCATCTGCGCCACCGACTTGCTCATGATGCCATTCTAAATGGCGATCATAATCTTCAAAATCTCTAAATTGCATATCGCAATTTTCACAAAAAAGCCCGCCAGCGGCCTGTCTTATTTCGTTTTGGTGATTATTAAACAAATGTAAATTACATTCTAATCTAGAATTTAACTTCCTATTGCATAAACTGCAATAATATTCTCTGAATAATCTATCGACGAAGTCTAACCTTTCAAGCGGCACTTCTTGTATTTCGTCTTCATCAGGAGGTGGAGATGGCGGCGTTGGTGGCAATTCGTGAATTTGGGATGGTTGGCTGGGTGGGAATTGATCGCTCCACTCTCCCCAAGAAAAAGCAGAGTCCTCGTCATCCGGCAGCTGGTTAGAAGCTTGGGTAGGCCCCTTAGGTGGTTCCTCAGTTTGGTTGTCCTTCCCTGATTCCTTGATCACACTGCTCCGACGACAAGGAGCTGGGCTTTGTCCTCGTATTTTCAAGCTGCTATCCTCAGGGTCGCGTAGTTTCAAAACCAAGTTGTTGTCCATGCATGCAAATCGCCCACATTTCTTGCATTCCTCCAGCATCCGCTCGACAATATGTCTCTCGTATTCCAATGGGCTTCCGTCGGGATGAAACCCCAAGCAAATTTTGTCAAATTTGCGATCCGTCCCTGTTTTTTTCATGGCTGGAAAAATTAAAACCAAACTATGTTTAAATCACATAAAAATAATGTCATTTTATAATCCTTTTTAACTAATCAACATTAATTACCTCGCATTTCTCTAGCGTGCGAAATGGCTAAGTCCGATCGAAGTAATGGTGATTCATCTTCCCGTTCCTCCTCTAATTCTTTCGTGACGCGGTCCGGTGTTACGAATTGTAATTTCCTGGCAACAGCTGGCGGCTTTGATGCTTTCATAGATAGATCGTCTGGATAATGAGTCTTCTTGGGCGGCGGTTCTTCAGTGTTAGGTTTTTTGCTGAGATCAAGGACCAATGGCATGCCCTTCTCCAGCCACCGTTTCGATACCTTAGGGTCAGTAGTTCGTTTAGCCTTGTTCAGATCATCAGCTGTAAAATAAAATATATAGGATAATTAATTGATAATCATTATAAATATTTTAATAGTTTTAATGCTACTTATAACAAGTACACTTACCCAATTTCTTCAATTCCTCTTCGGTAACTTTGACATACCGGCACCCGCATCTTTCACGCCAATGGTGGACTAGTTCTTCAATAGTCCAGAAGACGTCCCCACATTTACATGTGTATGTGGGGCCAGGGACTTTAGTTCTCGAACAAAGATGTTCGATCAAGTCACCAATAGATCCAGTACCCTTTCCGCAAATACAGTGAAACATCTTGGCTGCTCAAACGTAGAATGATATTTTTTCAACGAAAACTCGTTTCTTTTATACCAAACTTTTTATTACTTGTTGACAAAACTTTTCTCTGACCCCTTAACAGTCCTAACCCTAAAAGCATTCCCAGCCCTAGGTTTCAAAATATTTTTGTTTTTGTGACCTAAATACCACTACTTAAGTCTCTCAAAATGTCATATTTTTCTTCATTCGTTCTGCTGGCATCGCGCGGACAACATGGCTTTTCATTTTGTTCGTCGTCCGGAGCCAGCAGCGTTAGATTTTGAAGAAGGGTCACGTTTATTCCTCGAATTTCTTCCGTTAGCTACATATTTGATTAGGGAGAGACTACCTTTTTACAACCGTCAATCTTTTAATAAGGCCCTCAAGTTTATCACTTCAAGAGATCAATATTTTTTATATTCGTGGGAACAATATAAACTGGATATACAAACTCATTACGAGTGCCGAGCTTGTATTGTTGATTTGATGATTAATCACAATTATCATCCAAGAGTGGTTCGCCAAGTTCAAAAGTGGCGCAAAAATCGAGGTTTTGAAAAGTGCCAATTTACTTTTGGTTCATACAAGTCTTTAATGTCTAAAATAATCGGAGGAATTCAACTTTTTAAGACCGAAGTCGAAGACATTGCGGCGCCAAATTATCATGGTGTTTCAGGACAGATCTTCATGGTGTTAAAAAAGATTAGTAATTATTTGGCAAAGAGTGCAGTGCTTTTTTTGGATATTAATGCTATAGTGGAATTTGATACTGAAAAAGTAAGAACATCATTGACCCAATTCGCGGAAATCAATTCACGGAGGTATTCGATGGTCGTAATTCCGGTATCGGTTCGATCCGGAGGGAACCTTAATCATATCATCCTAGTTGTGATTGATATTAGGTAATCAAATTAATTACCCTTTATTACTATTTATATACATATATTATGTAATGTATTATAAGATGCAATTTTATATATATATACATATATTAAGATCTTATTTTTGATCATCAGGAGCCAAATTATATATTATAAGATGCGATTTTATATATTAAGATCCTATGTTTTATTAACAGGGGCCAAATTATTTATTTGGGTGATTGTAATCAAGAACAGGATGTTCTGATTACCTACCGCTATATTTATGAAGCTATATGCAACAAACTACGTATTGTTTTCAAAAACAATACTCTACAATTTCAATTTAAAGCCATGATTATTTTGGGGAATAATATCATTGAGGATGCCCCAACAGCTGGACACTGCACCTGCAGTGTTGCATATCATTTGATTAGATTTTTAATTGAAGATCATCATCTGGAAAGCATCTTGAAGGAAGAGTATAAAGATGTAAAGATTGAATTAGAAGATGTTGTTGACTTGAAGAAATCTATTGAAGAATTGACTTCTCAATACCCAGGACAGCCCATTTATACAGAGTTGGACATGTATTATGGAGATACCTGGAAAAAATATTTTCATCCCCATGACCCCAGAGTGTTACAGGATATAGTTGAAGATGATCTAGAAAAACATTTTAGGTACATTCCAGAACAGGTGTCAAAACGGGACATTGACTATTTTGAAATCACCAACTCGATTTTAACTGGGGACTTGCTGTAATAATAAACAGTGTATGCCCTTAAGTGCTAAGTGCCGTCTTTGACTTTAATGGAACACCTGTGTTAAGTGCTGCCTTTCACTTTTTGTAAATATTTGTGTCTACCTATAATAATATTTTGGTGTACCTTTACTAATAAATATTTTCATTGTTTAAACCCTGGACAATAATATTTTCATTGTTTAAGGTCAACAATATTTTTATTTTGAGCCCTGCTAACGGAGTATGTATATACCCTTGAGCACTTCCATACGGTTCCCTACCTGGCTACCCATATGTATACACCATATACAAATCCCATTGAGAGGGTTGCCAGGCAGTTATATGGAAACACTCACAGGGTATATACATACTCCACTAGCTATGCTCAACTCCTATAAGCACCTACTCATAACATAAAATACTGCACAGTTGGCTACAGGAGAAAGCAAGGAAATAAAGAAATAATGCATGTACCATGATGTAAACTTAAGTATGAGGTGTGTCCAAGTATGTTTGCTATCATGCTTATTGTTAATAGAAATATAAGGTAGTACTATATTCAAGTATGCATGTACTATGATTGTGTGTAGTAAGTATAAACTGTACTGAAGTATATTGCTTAATATGTGTAGCTTCATATGAAATGAGTGCAAGGTGTGTCCAAATATATAATACAGACCTATGGTAAGTAAAAGCGTCGTCCCAGTATAGGCACTCTGATGCTTATCTTATAAATAGGTTTAACCAACCCTTTCTATAATAGCAATAAAAAATTTAATGGTCTGTCAAGGTTGATTAACGAAAACCATTTAGTGAGGAGGGAAAGTAATGTAGAAGCATCAAGTATGTACATATCAAACTTATGTAGATACGAATAAACGAAGCTCATGTATAGATGACTATACAAAGCTGCGAGGAATATTCAGTATACAAACCCATGGATATACAATAGTGTCCGTGTTTCCTTCCAAATCATATTTATATTCCTAGCTTCTATACACCGGCAAATATTAAAGACGCTCATTTATTTGTTATTGTAACATCAAGTGATATTCATTGCTCGTAACATCAAGTGATATTCATTACATTCGTAACATCAAGTGATATTCATTACATTTGTAACATCAAGTTATGTATGTCAGTTTTATAAATCGGGTAGTAGCAAATATCTATCGCTATAAAAGTTTTTACCTTCAAGCGTAACGTGGTATGTATGTAAGGAAACAAGCAAAAGTAAGCTGATGAGAAAGGTCGGTAACCCATGTGTTTGTACTTGAAAAGGAAAATCCTCTCTTGAGTTAATATGGAATATGCTGGCCACTCAATGAGCTCTATGGAGTGAATTTATTTGCCCAACTAGTTTATATATGAGGTTTAGTGTATTATTTGCAAACTACCCTGTTAGCTTGAAGTAGTCAATATATACAGAGTAACAACGCCGGTGAAGCACATAGAATACAATGACCGTAGATAAACCAACAGATATGCGTTATTTAGTAATAGGAGAAAGTTTACATTGTGGTAGGATGTACGGAAAGTTATATTCTAGAAAGGCAAGCGAAGAAGCAACCGAGAGAAAAGAGAGACCTAAACTCCGCTATATGGACATTGCCGATGAACTTAGCTTCACTGTATCTGCTGCATGGAACAGAGGAGTAAAAGGAGCGGCAGTGGCGGGAGATGATGAAAAATCGATGAAGAAATATTTTAGGGAATCGCAGCTTTGTGTAAACCTTAAAGCTTGCAATCGACATGAAAGAAAAAAGGAAAAAAGGTTTCAAATAATAATTTTTTCTCTACATTGTGTGTCTGGAAAGCTACATGTATACTTCATATCTACATATAAATGTTTATATGAATCTACATGGAGTGCACCTACAGATGCATGAATTTCTTATTGAAAAGTCTATCTGTGTACCAATGATGTGTATTGTAGCTCTCAATGAATGCTGGAGACTGTTCTTGCATGTATGCATTGTATTTCTAATGCAATGACAAATGTACTATTCATATGTACTGTAGTGTTACAGAAATCTCCAGTAGATATTCATAATGATATATGGTGTGCAGTACATGGGTAGTAGTATAGTTGTAAGTCTATGCGTATTTCTCTGGGATTCGCTAGTCTGGCATGTGTAATTGTATTTCTTCAGGCATCTCAAAGTCTGTTGTACGTTGCATATGTATAGATACATATACAATTCATATGTACAATGCATTATCTTTTATTGATAGATATACACGCCTGGAGATAAGAACTGTCCGCGATGTTCATGCTTGGTTGAGTTTTACGGAATGATATTTTCTTTAACCATCCTGTCCTTCCCTCTCTTTCTCTTCCTCTCCGTGTACACACACATAAATTAGTTTATAGATAGGAGCGTGTGCACAAGATCCGTATTATACGTCTTCATACACAAAAGGATACAGGGGCAGATGTCCTGGCAGTCTCTTTTGACAGCCTTGCTGAAATCACAATCAGCTTGATTAAACTTGTTGTTTACGCGTGTCAAAACTAATAGACTAATGTGGATTGCAGTTCTTAATACACTGTTAGACGTCGTTTAGTGCATGTTCCTAGTTCTGTCTTAAGGGCATAAAATAGTATCGGAAGGAGGAAGAAGCTCATTGTTACTCATATATGTATACATACATAGAGAGCCAATTCCTCCTCACTGTCACCCACATATCCACAACCTGGCGCTGGCGTGCTGGAGGGAAAATAGTCTCGATCGTTTTGTCAAGGATTGCGTAAACGTATGTGGAGGAAATAACGATGTAATCAGTGTAAAATAAACTACCAATCTGGGTCGAAAATTCTAGGGACTTGACCGGTGCAGCTCATTTAATCCACCGCCATTACTTTGTCAATCTGTGTGTATAGTTGTCGGTATCACATCATGGCACAATTTGTGGAAAACCTGCATGGATGCATTTCGCGCCTGTACTCCATATATATATTCTCTCTCTCTGTTGCAATAAACAAACCTATCCATTAGTACATGACAGTTGGCCAAGAAAAACCTTTTTCGCCACAGTCGTTTCTTTATACTTAGATCCTCTTTTACTCTCTCACACACACACTTTCTCTCTCTCTGTGGTAATTTATATTTCTGAGTAAGAATCTAGACCACAAGTTTCAGACATTATCGCACCCTAATAACTTTGCGGATGCAGGATCCAAACTGACGGCTGCCCTGTTTTTACCGCCATCTAAATTGGTATTTTCCGCTAATAAACTGTATTTTTGTTGTCTAAACAAACAGGTATAAATTTCGGGGAGGAAATTCAGTGGACAACTTCCTCAGCAGCAATAAGTAACGTATGTAACTATGTACTGAGATCTCTTGCCTCAAAATCGTCTTCTCTCTAGATAATGAGACGGCGGTTGTTGGGAGGAGGAGAGTAATTTGATATTGTTTTCGCTTAGTAAGCAATTACTGGCCTATCTTCGTTTTTGGCTTCACATCCTAAGTAGATAAATATTGTCGTTTCTTCTGCAACTACAACTGGATTTAATTTCTTCTTCTTTAGTAACTCTGCTTTTAGGCTTGTTAGCTCAACTTGGTCCCCATTATAATGAGGAAGTTAATGTTTCCGATTAACTATTATTTAAACGTTTATTTGAAAATAGACAAAATAAACAAAAAATGAATAAAATTCAGTACACATATTCCTAAGAACCAAGCTAGTAATTGCAAGGAAGTCAAGTTTTGTAAACAGTTGTTGTAATATATATTTTGTTTAAGAAATTAAATCAGGTTGAGATAAAACCCTAGAAGAGACTAGAAATCAATTGAAATCTATTAACGAGAATGAACTATAAACGACACATTGTACCTACACTCACAATCAATACGCATACAACGTATAGATTATTTCGTTCATGTGCAGTCTGCAGTATAAATTATTTCGGCTGGCTACCTTCGCCGGCTGCTAAATCATTAATACGCAGTCCTTATTAGTAATATAGAGAGGAAGTGAAGTCCAGCCTTTGAAGTGAAGTTTCTATTAATAATTAACAACAACAGGAATTCCTCAATTTGCCTTATTTATGAAGTCATTTTAGACAGTCAGAATCATCCTCAGTAACAAGGTACCCGCCAAGCTCTGTTATTCTGAAACAGAGCTTTTATGTACTCCCTACATACTTTGATGGTGTAATTCAAAACACTAAGAGCAAATGTTTATTTTAAAGCACTATTTCATGGACCTATGAAACCAAACTTTTTGTACTGGCAGTTAAAACATTTTATTACATGGTTTCGTCATTTCATTAAAAACACGTAGATGTAGTCGTGTAAGTATCTGTGTATTTGACCCGCGAAGAAAAAACTTCAACGTTTGCCGTCTTAACTTACGCAGTCATATAACCTATTTCCCGTTGACAAATGTGTATCTTTCAAACTTTGAGACATGTGCACTCAAGCCATTCCGAAAGTCACATCTTCTACAATAAATTACAGCGTGGTGATAAAAGTTTTGGAAACGTTTTAACTACGCAGCGTTTAGTATAATCACATGAACATGACAAGAGAATAAAGCGACTAATTCAGATTGTTAGCAGCTTAGGGTTTAGGTTTATTGAGTTACGTTGACGTTCGAGGATGAATGGTGAATGGCAATAAGTTTTATGAGAGCAGCTATAAATTCGCTGTTTAATGGCGAAAAGTATGTAGGTAGTATTTATACCTACAGAGCATAAACGTCAAATTCTCATTAATCGATCAAGCGACACTGGCTTTTTAAACTAAATTAGCTTCACCTTGTCCGCGATTTATTTATCTGCAGGATGTAATTAAGTCATTAGCAAAGTTTTCAAAGGTTCCAAGCCATTCTTCTTGTTTTGTGCAGTCTTGCAAATAATTTAAAGGTCATGTTTGCACTACCAAAGTGCTAATCGCAATATAATAGATGTATGGACTAATGTAAACATTGTATGGTTGAAAGAATTTATTTTTTCATATAAAGCATCTGAGATCTATACTTATACATAGGTTTCTCAGACAAAGCTGACTATAGAGTTGTGACCTGACTTACGTAAATATATGCTTTTACACTGACGTTAACCGGACAATAAAACTTGTATGGCCTCCTGTGCTTTGTGTGAGTACTATAGGAGAGCCCGGCCCCAAACATACATGTAAAGCCGTAAAGAAGAAAAAACTGTTTTTATCCCACGGAGACTGAAACCATTGAAATTGATAAAAAACCGCTTAAAACCTTGATTGTAGGAAAGGAGCTGGTGAAAAGGATATTGAACTGGCGTTCCACACAGAGAATTCTAAGAGTTAAGGCTTATTTACCCTCTGATACTCACTCCTTTTTAACCTTATTTCTCCGAGGATTTTCCACAATAGAAGCTACCATTAGCTTTTTACGGAGATTTAAAATACATTTCAACCCTACAACTTTCCCTTTTATATCGTCGGATATATGGGGCTGGATTTTTCTATTATTGCCTCTCCCTTTATACTACCCTTCCTCTTATACACGTTTAAAATCTCTCCAACAGTCTGGGCTCACGGAGGAAAATGAGAAACGGAATGTTCGGGCACCACACTTGGGCAGCTCCGACTATGTAACATTACGCACGTAGAAACTAAGCCGAATAGGCGGAAAGTATCCATTCAGGAATCTCCACTGACCGTGTGTATGTATACATACATAATAAGTATACAGAGCGTGGATAGTGACACTGCATCGACCCGATGAGCCTTAGTCAGAGAACCATTGATTTGCAAAAGCTTGGTTGCAACAACCAGGATTCAATACTTATACATACAGTAAACTTTAGACTGGATACACGGAGAACATACGTAGATACAAATATTGAACTCACATACTTTCAAAGCTGTAATTCTAAATCAAATACACTTAAATTGCATGCAACACAGTAAAGGCACATCATAAAATCAGTTATACATACTCAAATACAATCATGTATTGAATTGCTTGTGCTCAAATCATACATATATTGAAATCGCAATACTGTAAACATGCCCTACTCAAAACATATCAAAACTCCACATACTGAAAAAACATCAGCTGAATCCTATCTTACTCAATTCATATAGGTACCGTGATATAAATCCCGTAAACTAAAATCAAGTGAAAAATCCCAAGCCGAGGTGCATCCTGCTTGTCTAGAAGCAAATCCTCCGGATTTTCGTCTGTTTGCATTGGAATAGGAGTAGCAATCGCCATCATAAGGGAACAGTATATATCATATAGATAGGATAATTCCACTATTGTGATGGTCGTACATGGCTCACATACATTTGAAACACACAAAGTATATCTGTTATATTTAAGCTTTTAATAGGAGGTAAAGGAGTCGAGAGTGAAAAGTGGAAGAAAAGTATAAAAGGAGAAGATTCATGGACACGTGTATTTTTATGGGCACATCAAGTAAACTTTTCCCTTTAATTTTATTTCTCTGAAACCCTTTGTCAGGGCAGAACTTGCTTGGTCAGGCTTCACCAGACGAGCAGACACTCTGTTTGCTCTGCTAAAAGTCTGAATTCTCAGGCGAACATTTTCCTTCTGCAAACTTACTCCTGAATTCCCTTCTTTTACTAGAAGCAAATTACTTGCATTTTGATAAAAATACTTTCTCCAATATTTATGACCGGAAAAAGATTTACTTTGTGTGTAATATCTTCTATCGTAGGATCAATTAAAAGCAATTTGTCATTTATTAATAATGTTCTCAATTTGTCTTGTCATTAGGATATAGTAATATCAAAAATATACATACCTATTGTATAAAACAATTCTTTAAACCATCGCATTTTCATTTTTTAAGCCATCTTTACCTCCTTCAGCAAAACATTCCTGCAGTCAGAACGATTATTACTGTAAATACAATTTGATAGACAACACATTTGTAACAAGGCGTGCCGGCGTATAAATATCTTCTACAAAATGTGAACATGCCATATGATATTACTGGAGAAGAGATGATGCAGGCAGTAGCCATAACGATTATGAAAGTCTGTCAATTGTTATGACTTTTCAGGGGTATGTAACATTCGAACATCTACAGCATCATCATCATAACCGTAATCCGTTGTTCACGAGTCTATAAAAACTATAAAATTCTTTTATCTGCGCATTATATTTTTTTAAATGAACGAGCGTATGTGAATCTTACCCTTATTTGCTTCTTTATCTTATCTATGGATGACAAAAGAGCATGACGATATGTGCAAGAGTATGTAGCGTTAAATGTGCAAGTTTTCAATGGAATGGGATAGCTTATACATAAGTAATAGACGAGAAAGTTTGTCTCTTTGAGTATGTAAAATATCCATATTATACTGTAAGATGTTATGCGGAGCATCTGTTTTCCGAGTGCGTTCGTTTCGTGGAACCACACCCTTGCATATATCATTGTAGCAGCGTATGTATTAAATTTCACTCCCTATAATTTTCCGCCTTTTCTCATACATAACGATAGAGAGGAGCACAGTATAGTAGCCTTGAAAATAACAATATGAGTAAGGAAATGAATACCAAATGAAAATATTGGCATCATTTAATTGCATCCACTGCTGCATCTTCCAATTCTCTCCAGGCAATGATTAGTATCCTAAAATAACAGTGTTCAACTTTCTTTTCATTTATCGCTAGAGAAGCGCGCCAAAAGGAGAACTTTTAGGGGAATACATAACGAAGTTAGAGCTATGGTCCTAGAGTGTAATGGGTCTTTTAAAAATTATTTTCTCGTTCCAATTAAAATTCAAAGTGTATCCTCTGGCTTGTAGATTAATGTAGCCTCTTTTATATGTAAGTAACGAGCAGTACATGATTTTATGGCCTGTGACGAACCCCTCGGTGACTTGTGTGGGCATAAGTTGACACGATGTATGTACCTATAAGTGACATTTAATGTAATTTGTGTGTGAAAGAGGCTCGAATTTAATGGCCAAAATCATGAGATTATATCCTCTTTTCTGTGTAATGTGTGCATAAAAAAGGAGTTCATGGCAAACTAAAAAGTTGAAATAGTTTAATAACGCTTGATTTTTTCATGTATAAGTTTTTAATATAATAAAAATTATGACAATTACAGATTATTTGAAGACCATGCAGACCTGCTCAACCTCTTCGAAAAGTTCACATCTCTACGTACCAAAGAAGAGCAGGAGGCCAGCCTAGAGCTGGCCGAACACGCTTCAATGGTAATGTCTACTCTTGATCACGCCATCCGGACCCTGGAAACTCCGGATGATTTCGTCCATTTTGTAGAGCAAGTAGGTTCATCACATCATCGGATTCCGGGGTTCCAGCGTGATTATTTTTGGGTAAGACCATATTTTTATTCTTTGCTCACCTGTTTGCATTGTCATTGTAGTCACTGCATAATTCAACAATCTACGTTTGTTTCATTTTTGACGAATCATCAAGTTACATACCTACATGAAACAAAATTTCATATATATTTTAAAATATTTTTTATGTTCGATATGTATTTTAACAGCCAAAAACATAATAGTAATATGTTCACCAAACTTCTCGTTGGCAGCGAAGCGATTTTCATATACATACGAATTTATTATACGATGCATATACATGAGTGTACTTTACCAATGTAAAAATTTATGCTTTTCGGGGGAAGTTTTAAAAGTAAGCGGGAAAATTGTAAAAACAACAGCGGTATGCAACTTAACCTTTCAAGAAAATTGGTCACCAATATGGTATTGACAAGCTGCCAAAAATGAAATTGACATGGATTGAGCAACATTACAATTAATGTATAAAAGTTTTTTATGCATTGTATATACATACATGGTTTGTCACAGTTTCTAAACAATGCGCTTGTGGACGGCTATAAAATTGCTACACAGCACACAATCTACTACTTATACAAAGATGATAAAGAATCCTTGACAAACTAAAGGAAAGTATAGCCGAAAGAAAATTGTTCCAGGAAACTTCACATTTGTTCGCTCAAAGTTGAAACTAAACGCTGAACTCCATGTACATAACATTTTCCATTTGCGGAATAAGTCTGATGTGTAGTAACGGCAAAAGTTGGTATCTTGGAGCAGTGTAAAAAATTCGAAATAAGGTAGTAATGGTTAGTCGGAATGGGTACTTTAAAGACAAGTTTCGGAGAAATGTAGATGGACGTGGAGGTCGACAATGTAAAGAGAAGTAGCATGAAAATTGAGCAATTTGAATGCAAGCCAAAGCGCAATGATTATGGTCAGTCCATTTAGTCCTCGGTTTCAACTCCGCAGTATTTGTAGCATTGATACATATATCCTCTTGTCCAAGTTTTTGAAAGCTTTTTATCTACGACAACCACCGCTCTCTGTTTTTACGATCTATGTGTAAGATGTGTGTGTACCCAAGGCTCAGTCCTCTCGGAGCATTGTGAGTAGTTAGAAAAAAGGTTAAGTGAAAGCATTTAAGCCTTACTATGGGGACACGGAGGAGGGAGAGAGAGAGAGAGCGTGAGAGCTATACGGTTATCCAGCGGTAGAAAATATTGAACAGTAAATAAGATAATCGTTCTTGGGAAGATGTAGAAATAAGGAGGGATTGGAGGCGCGTCCTCTCCGCTTCTCCTGATACTTAAATGTTCCTCAACTGCTCACTTGAGAGTCACAATAGTCAGTCAAAGAAGAGTTTACGAGACATTTCTCCTTGTTATTTACAAATGGTTGCGTCTCATGATAATCCACTTGTCGCTATTTTCCTTCACCGTCGCCTTTGTCTCTCTTTTCTTTCCTCTTTACTCCGTCTACCAATGGTTTTTCCTTGGAATCCCACATTTTCCTTGTATCATGTATGTAATTATTTACCCGTACACACATATACATACATGGAGACAGCAGACGACGGGAATAAATAACGCCAGGAATCCATTTGGTTGCTCAGTGTCCAGACATTTACAGCTTACTACAAGTTATTTTAATTTAACGAGCCGTTCTATGTTCCGGATTATTCTCCGTATCCGAAAAGACTGCAAACGAAGAAGTTTGTGAAAATACTAGACTCCGGTATGGGAACACAATACTGGAAATTCCAAAAATCGTGACCGCACTACTCAATAACAGCCTTTCTAGTGTATGGGCATGTTCTAAATGCAAAAATTTAACCTGAACGTCTGATAATTCCGGAAAAGTAAAATAAATTGTACTAAGGAGCAAGATTCAATAAAAATGCACGGAGGTTATGCATAGCTTCATGTATAGAAACTGCTTGTGATGGAAAGGAGTGTGTCTTCTGAATGAAGGATGGTCAGAGGTAAAAATCACAGTGCTAAAAAGGATTTAAAACGAAATCAGGCAGAAGGTGAAGTTAGGATGGAGGAAGAGACTGTGAGAGAGAGAGAGAGAGAGAGAGAGAGAGACAGAGAGAAGGGAGTGAGACAGAGACGCGAAGGATAAGTCTGTAGTACGTGTGCATTTAAATTCCATGATTTGATTTTAAATCCTTTTTCTCTTTCAAGTCTTCCTTCCCCTGCCTTAAACATACATAGCCTTTGCTCTTTGAGTCCGCTGCTCCTCTGTCGTTGACTTTGAACGGTACACATATTATGGTTATTCCCTGGCTCAGACATACTTTGCGCATTTGTACGTGCTCTGTTCTTCGCTCTTTCCTTCACTCTCTATCTTTCTCTCTATCCCCCTTTCTCCCCTCCGTGGAAAAGATAAGAGGTTGGTGAAAGTGTGGGAAAGCTTTCTCTCAGCTGTGACTCTCTAAGTCTGGTACTCCTGAGTAAATGGATGATTAATCATTTAATCAATATATGGAGTCTACAGCTATGTGTATAGATATATGGTCTCTCGCCGTGGGGTTTGTATTATACTTTCTTCATTCCCACCTTCCCAAATTTTTTCCTTTCACATTCGTCCTTAGCTCATTCTTTTCCAGGAGCCTACCTTTCATTTCCCTACCGCGACCTCTTCCTATATTATTAGACTAACAATGAGGTGAAATAGCGTTTAAATGGAGGGAAATAGGAGCAATTTTGTACGTGTGTACATAGTGGCGGAATGGGAGAGAGCAGGCAGAGTTACATAAAGGCAGGCACATACGCTCCATTTCTTATTTGATGTTACTTTTCACGATCTTTCTCTCCCGTCCCCATCACCAGCAAGCCATAAGGCTTACGACGTTATAACTCTTACTTTAAGTATATATAGTCATGCTGCTCGTGAAGCAAATTGCGTATGAAATTTTTGTTTGAATAAAAGGTAATATATTATGTACTTATTCATCCATCAAAAGGTAAAGCTCACGTTCTTGTTTTATTGCCTCTCTAATCATCATCAAAACTTTTTTCTTTTTATTTACATTCAACCTTGTCTATAATAGTATACCATTGTTTACAAAGAACAGCAGATGGGGAAAAGATTCATGGGCGAATCAAAGGAATTTTCACTCCGAACGAGAGTTGAGTAAAGAAATTGTTTTTGATTCAACATTGACTCAACGGTTCTTGTAGAACAGTTTCAACTTCTAGTATTTAAAACTTTTCCAGTTCCTACACTTCGTTCACGATTTTGATACCAAAGTTCCAATGTATAACATTACCTGATGGTGTATGTATAGTGTAAATAGAAACATCCTTGCTATAAAGTCAGTGAGGACAGTCATACGTTGGTACAATTACAAGCAACTTATCTTTGAATTCCCTTGTAGTGTTTTAATGCTATACATGGAGTTGTTTCCAAAGATACCGATCCACTAAACAAGCGATAAAATTTTCAGGTCATCTCGTTAAAGCCTTCCAGCAACACCATATCCCGGGTTTTGTCATGATAGAAGTTAAACTGCGGACGTGACTCTTCATGTGTTACGATGTCCAGTAGTTGTGTAGAAGGAGGAATGGTCTTGCGATTGTAAGGAGTTAAGCATGGGGACAGTATTCGAATTCAAGCATTGTCTACCACTTTTAACTGTCATACATCGATGTTCGTTGTAGAGAGGGATGTCTACCTCTTGCATTGACTGTGCTACATATACTTGAATGTTGTACAAAAAGCGTTGTCTGCCACTTTCGGCAGTTGTACATAACTTTTTCCTACCACTTGGTTGACAACCCGCTGGGACGTCAAAGTCAAACTATCTTTTTAAAAAATCCCACTCACCAAGTAGAAAGCAATAGTAAAGTGAATACTGAGTGCTTCTGCACGTGCTACTGAAGGATTTTGTATGTAAGTGTATAGTCATCCTTATATTTTTTAACCGACTTAAACCTGTTAAGGAATGGCTTAGGGGGTATTTAACTGTCACAGTATGAGCGCTGTGTAGATTCTGTCTTCGGTTGGTTGTCGTTATTGCTATATTTTTTCGTTGCTTGCATAATGTTTGAAGTAGTTTATATACTTATAGCGTTGTTAGTAGTAGGCCTCTACATCCTTTCGTAGGCTTCTATATCAGTTTATAGCTTCTACACCATTTTGACCTCAGCTCCAGGGATCTTTGTTAAGTTCCAGGGTGTTGAAGGAAACGTGCCCATCAATAATACAGCAAGTGTGGACAGTTGCTACGCTCGTGGAGTAAGAATTATTAAGAGAAATAAAATTGTACATGCACAAATCGCTCAAACTCCATATATCTTCGTGAGTGAAACATGACGTCTGTTGTGGGCGTTTATAGGGTTGATTCGTATGCTTCCCTGAGCGCCCGGCATGAAAATGCTCCCATGAACGAAGATGATATATGTCAGTCCTGAGGACGTAAGAGCAAAAGTTAACTTTTGAAGTAAAGAACTA
Source organism: Lipothrix lubbocki (assembly GCA_034696945.1). Classification (NCBI taxonomy): domain Eukaryota; kingdom Metazoa; phylum Arthropoda; class Collembola; order Symphypleona; family Sminthuridae; genus Lipothrix; species Lipothrix lubbocki. The sequence continues at coordinate 15,518 of JAQGAK010001464.1, read as the reverse complement.
TCGCATGCTGTTCATTAATTTAAAATCATTATATCCCGGAAGAGTAATTTCATCAATTTCCTGTACATATATATGCCAAAACACTTCTCTATTGCTCCAACATTCAATAAAAGACGCTTTTTTATCGCCCACTCAAACTTTACGTGTACTTTCAAGGAGAAATTTTGTATTTACATGAAACCCTTTTACTAGTTTACCATGAATTGACGTGCACAATGTAGTTTCACAATATAGTTTCACAATATAGTTTCTTTCACAGTATGAGTAAGTCAAAATAGAAAATATGTACTACATTCTTGGTATGGTGTAAATATATGTAGATATAGTAAGCATATATGCAGTATCCATTAAATAAAAAATTCTCTTTTTATAAGTTGAAAACTTGATATATATTAACCGCCGGCTTCATTAAAAGGACACTATAGTTATGGATTTCATATAACATTTAAACATAACATGATGTAGTATCGTTGCATTCTCTGCTTTTATCTTGCCCATGCGAATGTAATATTTTTGAGAAAGTACACTAGAGAAAAATATGAGAGTGGAGACGGTTGAAAATATCTTTTGATTTCTAACGGAGATGAAAATCATGAAGCAAGATGTAAATTAAAAGGAAATTAAATTGTAATTTGCCTTGAGAGACAGCAGGAAGGTACTTACAGCAGCGTTTGAAGTGTACTATTGTTGTTAACTTACTTTTCTTTTTTAGATGCTTCTTCTACAAATTAAATTTTCTCAGAAGAGAAAAAAAATTGTACATAAAATAGAGTGTTCTTAGACAGCTTATTTAGGTTTTTAGTTGTATGATGTCGTAAGTATACACAATGTCCTGAAGAGCCTCAGAGGTACAAGTGGAGTTGTCGTCGTCATCTTAAGCAAATTGCACTTTGAACAACTTTCACAAGAGTCAGTCTCAGATATTTAATTTTATAAGATTCCAATCTTTCCCTTTCATTTCTCTCTCTCTCTCTCTCGGTAGTAGTCAATCAATTTTTCCCCTCAATTTGCTATTCCACTTCAACTTTATTAGTCCGTAGATACCTCTCAGCCTTAATTGAATATCCTTTTTCCGAGAGTTCAATTTTTCAACCCGTCTAATGGAGCACTCATATTAAATGTACAGACACGGCTCCTTGATGTTTTATTTAATTTTGGCTCATCCGGCCTTTTTGAACTTCTTGGAATTGATAGGCTGAAAATATAAACACTTGGGGAATATCTACTCCATAATAATTGAAATTAATTACAATTTATTTAGCTTGCCTAAATCAATTTTATGCCGTTCCCATATTTAAAAGCAAGATATGGAATATTAATATCTTATATAACAAACGTTTTCCACCACTAGACAACTAGAATAATCTTCTGCCCTCTTCCAAAGCGTGTACTCTAGTACTCATCCAAAACGTATATACTCCAACACTCATTCAAAATATATTTTCTAGCGCTCATATTCCTACAACAAGCGCTTTACAGTCATTATTATTTTTCGTTGGAATCAGTTTATTAAGGTTTCAAGTTAATATCTGAGAGTACTTACGCAACATCATCTAAAACGCAATAATAACCAGCAAGTGCTGGCTCAAGTGCTTTGGTTTCTACAAAATTTTAATATCGACATAAGACTTCAACATTGCTAATCGGATATTATTAAAATCTCTAATTAATAATAATGATGCAGCAAAAGCTCGACTGCCTAGCAAAGTTCAAGTAGCGTGAGTTTATTTAATCATAACCAACAAGCAGATTACAACATTTATTAAATCGTAAATGAAGTTTAATTTGAAAATACCTGACATGAGTTGAAGCCCCCTTGCAATAGTAGCGTATATATTGATGTTCACAACTCACTCAGGGGGAAAGAGATGAGCAGGTATTCGATTAGGTTAGAAATTTGAAAAACGATTAACTCCGCATGTTCAAAAATTATAAGTTGTAACCAAACAGGTAAAAAGGTAGCTAGGTCATAAAAGTGACTTAGATAGTTCATTGAAAATTGGGTAACCTGAGGTAAAAGAGCCTGAGATAAAGTTTATTATTTCTTCATCCAATGTTGTTCCCAGCCCTTTTAACTGTTTACATCAACCATATCTATCATGCTGTAACATGTAAATACATACTATGTAGTTTGATGGTATAACACTTAACACTATAAAGATTCTACTCTTTGACAGGTCTAATATTGCACATCTGGCTTTGTATAATGTCAGCTATATGTTTTGTCTTTGTATCTGCAACGAGCAAGTAAATAGTAGATTGTGCCCATACATTCTATAAGTTTGGACGTCGACAAACTAAAAGATATTTGCAACCGAATCGAGTAGTATGTACATATAAGTGGGCTGGGATGAGTATTAATTACTGATATGACTTAAAGCAAGGTGACAGTTCGACAGCTTCTAAGTAACCCATTTCCATTGCTTTGCACATGTTAGCTGACTGTGCTAACACTTTGTAACATTCAATATTATTTGTAATTACTTTAAATTAGCTCTACATTCTGCTTTGGCGTCAGAATCCCTTCATACTCTAATGCATATCAAAATCGCTCAAACGAGATATTGCTTTTGTAGCACAAAACTGGAAAGTGGAATGGTTGGTGGTTAGGCAAAAAGCCGATTTTGAATGGGTTGTCATCTATAATTCTTCCGAGAGCAGAAAACGAAGAAAACAAATTTTATTTGACAGATTCACTGCACTTAAGAGCATATCGGTTTAGACAAATAATCTTGTCACCAATATTCTAAAATTCCACCTTGTAGAATGGATGATTAAAACAATTCGATAGTTACAAATAGAGTGATTGCGTTGTTATTAATTCATTCACCAACTTTCTGTTGCATAATATTGCTGTTAGAGTTTCAAAAGTGCATGATGTATAAGTACACGGCAATAACAATTAGTCTCTTTATCACGGATTTAATATGAACAGAGAGTTTTCTAGAACTGAACTTGACTAGTAGTATGTAATACAAGCGTAGAAAACAGAATTAGCTCTACTTGAGTTTGTTGGTTGCATACATAAAAGCCTAGATATATATACTTATATATAAGTATATATGCATTTGTATTCATGCAGTCCTGCAAAAGTGGATGAAATGAAGAAAATGTTGGAAATTTACGCCCAGGAATTCTCTTGGATTCTGCAATATTTGATAGTCAACCATAAAATGAAACAGGATTGATTGTTTTCGGTGATGTCTCAATCTGAGGAAATTTATTTGCGCCTGCTCCTATCAATATATCTTGGTATGTTAAAAGCCATCACAAACTAGTAGAAACAAAAATAATTCAAGTAGTAAACCAATAAAATCTGTAAATGTATGGTATAAGTCTAAATTCCTCTTTTGCCCGGACACAATGGCTATCCATGTATGTCTACATCTCGCAAATTTCTGCCATTCTTGAAAGAGTGCACATCAACGGGTTGACCTATGAAATAGGAAATTGAAGGATAAGCTCAATATTCTGGATACATTCGTTCCTATGACCTGAGAGAATATAAATGACACACTGTATGTATCTCAAGCATATTATATATTATATATAATAACAGAAATTTAAGAATTAGAAATACATAATGCCTGCAGAAAAGTAGAATCGAAGATACATTGTGAATCCAGTAGGCTAGTAGAGTACCTATAAGGACACATAAGTGTAGATACCTAACACATAGAGGATATTGCATACACCGTGTTTGCTTCCGTTTTGTCAACCCCTATACTCCCATACGTCTCTACTTTAATTTTGATCCTTTATTTACGGCTCTGGATTTAAATTAAATTCGGCAGCACTGCAAACCAAAAACTACATACACATTGGAAGTGAAGCGTGATGCCCAGGGATTACAATTTACTGCAGTAAATAGTATGACACCGCAGTGGTTCCACATACTCGTGTATGTACCTCAGGTATTTAAATACACGTCACTGCTAGGATCCAACAACGTATACCTATACGTCTAGATGAGATTCTCTCTGGAGAAAAAAACAAGTGAGATAGAGGTAGATCGAAATGTGGGAGAGGGATGACTTTAGCACCCGCGGGATCCTAGAACCAGAATATTGCAAGAGCATGACAAATGTCCAGTGACAATCGTAAGTGATTCCCATGCGACTTGTGTCAACTGCTCGGAGGAAAAGTCCCAATTGTAACTTGGAGCACTCCTTTTCTGTTGTTGTGGTTGATGTGGAAAGTCTTTATTTGTTCCTCTTTTTCATTTCTGAATTTTACGATCTTCCCTGCACATCAAAGTATCTATATGTATTCGGGCAACTTTCCTTTCGGCTGGTTGACTCCTTACATGTACAACCATTTACCAAAGATATACTTCAGAATACTGGAGGCAGAAACCTTAAAATTGCTCCTTCCTTTTCACATTACTATCCTTAACTCCCCTGGGAGAATATATAGTAGGACAGGGACAGTGGAAGTGCTTATACGTCATCGGTATCATTCTCCAGGTTCGCGGAACGAGAATCATAATGCATTTCCTCCTCGCAGTCTTTGTCCATATATAGTTTCTAAACACCCTATCTACAGCATTGCATTTGGAATTCTAAAACTAAGTCTAGAAAGTCACCCACCCCCTTTCTGGAATTTAGTACAAAAATTAACTGTAAATTTGCTTTAATAGAAAAGAATAATAGAATGAGGACTAGACCGCTTGTGTATTAGAATGAATTTAATGTGAACACCTTTGTGAAAAAGTCGAAGAAACGAGGCTGCAGCACATGATGTAGAGGAGAAAGTAGAGATTAGATCCCTTCATTTATGTAAAGAAGTGAGAGACTGTGTAATAAATTTGAATTTACTCGCGAGAAAATTACTCTTTTTAACTTGATGTGTCAGATATCTATGTAATAGTGTAAAGTGTAGAGGCGTATATTTTTCGCTACCAAATATGCTCAATGGTTGTAAGTAAGTAGGCTTTTCCTGCTCCTTCAGCAGCAGCGAGAGGAGTTATTTCAAGTAATTAAAAGATTCTCACAAGCTCATCCCTATAAGGTCCCTGTGGGAGTGTGAGAGCTCTCAGCCCTTGTATCACCATCTCGCAGTCAAGTTTGTATTCTTGACGGGTCGTAAAGCTAGAGCTATATATATACAGTATGTAGTAGTTATATACTGATGACCCCAAAGTCGTAACCCAGTGTATCTGCGCTAGAGAAGAATGGCCACGTGAAGAAACTAAAGTAAAATATATTTCACAGAGAGAAAAAGGATCCATAAAGGGGCACAAATGAGTTCTTTTAAACTTGAAACAACAGCTTATAGTAACAGCTATGCCATTTCTGGGAAGAAACGAGTAAGTGCATTTCCACGAGAGACCGAAAGCGAGCAGCATCGCAAGAGACGAAGTATAAGACCAGCCAACACAAATCATTTGGGGATAAGGATAAGATACAGGCGCTTATTATAACGGACACGGTGTGAACCTCTATGATATTCTGGATTATTACTTTTATTCTGCACAAGTCTATCGAAAAAGGCAAGCCCAAGTGGAAAGAGACGCAAGGGAATGAGGAACGAAATTGGAAATCGGGAGAAAACGTGACGAGGGAAACGTTGAGAGAGAAAGTGGGTACATGAGAGAGATCGGGTGAGAGAAGGGAGATAGAGTACTGCGGTAAAAGTGGGCAGGGACGCAACCCCGAGCCCGCTATGGTGAGAAAGAGAAACTTTATGTAGCCGCTCCATTCAAACATACATACATTCATAGTGGTGTGCATTTGAAGGGACGTTAGCCCAACCACATTTCTGGCTGGTCTCCACGGACATGCTCGTCCGTCTCTTATTTCTAAGGCCTGATGGAATTCAATAACATATATAAAAGGATTTACAACAAAACATTCCTATTATTTGTCTTCGCTACACTACATAAGTTACATACAAATTATTTTTGGAGCAAAAAACTTTAGACAGCATTTCGAGGGTTGACAAATTTTCATGACAACAAGGTATCGGTACATATTCCCCAAAGTTGGTTTTGTGTAAAGATACTTACCATGCAATTCTATTACCTTATTCATATTCACACTTGAAAATAATAGCCACGACGTACTGGGCTACTTAATCATTTTAAGCTGTGAAATTAAAAGCTGTGAAATTAAAATCATAATCTCTGTAAACATTTTTGAACTTCAAAACCTAATGATTCTTTATTTTGAATTTTTACAATCACTGTAAAATAGTTTGCACTATGATTTGAAATATGTTCTGAGTTAAGCTTGCCGCAGAAACTTCATAGTTATTTCATATTGCAGATGTAATAACATAATTAATGAAGTTAATCATGTCCAAATTAGCATCAAATCTTGTGCCGCTCCTTGTGTTGAAGGCTTTTCAGATTATACATTCATCAATTATTCCGCACATTTGCTTTTGTACATTGGCATTACATTGTATGTACATACAACGGTGAAGCATTAGATTTTAAGATCTGATGATGTTGTACACGGTATAAGTACTTATATGTATTATATAATGACTTTTAAGAGTAAGCTTGAAATTACTGGGCAAATATTATGAGTGGTGTTGGGAGGAATTATGCTTCTGAAGAAGTCATACTCTTGAAAATTATTATTGACTGAAGCATGTTTTGCAACTTGAGTGTCCTCCAGTTTCAACTTGACATCACACAATTACAGAGGCTTATTGACACTTACATCCACCGGATGGTTTCCAGTAAATTGACATCCATGTCTCTGGCTATGACATATGGTAAATGTAGGGAGGTTGGAAATGCCTTCCAGACCATCAGAGTAATGCACATTATATTGGTACTGGGATGTGCGCCTGAGAACAGTAGGGAAATGTGAGATTAATTGAAATACAACAAAGATTTCACGCTTTGATTCCTTTCATATCCCATAAGGTGTAAAGGGATTTAATCAAGAGCAACAAGATCTATGACGGAGCCATACTTGTAATGTATGTGCAAATACTTTGCGTTTGTGTACATGTACATACAAACACTCTGTGGAAGCTCAAATCCTGCAATATACATAAGGTTTCAGATGAGACGAAGAAAGAATAAATACAGAAATCTCTGGTGAAATCATTCATGAGGAAAATTGCTACCTAAACTACAGTCGTCTACATAGTGGGATATTCTCTTTTCAGAAAACCAGTAGAACGAAAATGGGTTCTTGTATTATATAGCAGGTTCACGTAGCGGAGTGGAGAAAGCAACCAGATGCATTCGCAGCTTATGGCAAATTTCGGGGCGTTGATGATAGCAACACTGATCCCGTACTGACTAAAGTATGTATCATCTGCTCTGTAAATGTCTTTCTTATTTGAGCAACCCCAACACTCGCGTTGTGTAATTATATATGTATACATTAGTAATAGAAGTATATATATGTGTCCAGCTACAGCTCCTACATGGTTATATTAGTGTAAAATATTGGTGCTTTTACAACACACACATTCATGTCGGGCGTGCTTGACAGTGGTACTCATGCTGGTTTCACAATCAGAGAAGGGGAAATGTGTTTACTTGGCTATATTGCATTTTAAGCCATCCATTTTTTATAGTTGACGGTGTTTGACCCAGAATTTAAAAATTTACCACAAGCAAAACGCCATATGTAGTTATGCTCCTCTTTTTTAACTTCTCTATCCTTTCTCTCTCTCTCACTTTCACTCCCTCGGACATATTCTCACGGAACGTTGGTATGCGGTTCCGACGCGGGTCCTTTGTGAAACAAAACACGACAGAGGTGCAGGTGCGTTCCATCTACCAGGCTTAAATTTTGTTACTTATGCTCCTGAATGGAAAATCAATTTCCCTGGAGAAGGCATTCGTCGAATTCATTTCTTTAATAGAACAGATGATTTTCTCTTTTTTTCAGACGCCGTAATCTAAATTGGAAGATTATTTCGGAAATATTATGTATATATATGTATAAGAATAACAATCCTAAGCGAAGGAAATCGTTGTCATGAATTTTCTTTCTATTTTTAGTATGTACTCGTTGAATTAAACCAAATGCATTTCCTTTTTTCTGGTTATGTCAACGTTTTGCTATGGATTATTCGTGTTTTTGGGTACTTGTAATATATTTTTGTCTTGACGCAAATATATTGAGGAACGTGAAGAGTATAGGCTCAACCATTTAAATGATCAGAAACGTGCAGGAAGTTGTGCAAATAATTGGGAAAATACTGACTAAAATAAAGTGAATGACTGCATATCATGCAAGGGATCAAAAATCGTAACTTGAGTGTCGTCGCTATACTGAGACGGCATACAAGAGAAAAGCCAACCACTCCCACAAAAGTACCAAGAATTTTCGGAGTTGAGAGAAGCGAAGCAGCGTGATTAAGCTCCGTTAAATGAATGAGTTATTGCTTTAAATATTTCCCTCTGTGGTGTTGATAGTAATAATTTCCTTCGGATACTACATGATTAATGATTTTGCCAACTGCTTGCATACAATGAGCAAGCCTTGGAAGCAAATTCATTGCTTCCGATAACATGGTGCAAATTAATTTTCTCGTCATCTTAAATTAGTTATACATAAGTCTTTCTCTGAACAAACTAAGTGCTGTCATATCAACAAATTGACTTTGTATACAAGATTTGAGCGAATTATTACTGCACAATATTATAGATAACTCCTTTTTACTGCTGTGATGTACAACCAACCCCATGACTTCAACCATAGTCAATTTTCCTTTACTCTGATATTCATCTGAATTTCAATAAATCTAATCTAATCGTGTTTGTATATAAATAACAAAATAGATTACGCTGCTTGGTTGGAATGGAAATGGAATAATTGTAGGATTTTATTCGTCATTGTATACGCTTGAACAATTCCAGCAATAATTAATTCCCTACGTTACATATATGTAAATCATACAAAGTAAATTATTTGTAGAAGTCCAGCTGTTCACTTATTAGTTGCGCATATTACTAGCAACCAAACAAAGACATTGTATGGTATGTACCAAAAATATGCCGAAAAATAGGCCTCTTTTACAAACTGACGTCTTATTAGTTGAGACTTTGTATTAATTTCAATTAACTAGGTATATATTTATGCTACATTGTAAACGCTACATAAGAAAATACCGAATGAACGCAGCCATCTTCATAAATATAAATCCATACTTGCACATACATCGTAGATTAAAGATGTGCATTTTAGGATTTATGGCATTGGCTGTAGCATAGTACTAACAGAGTACCGTATCGGTAATATCATGTATCGATCATATCAATAGTATCATAAGAATGAAGCCGTGCATCTCTTTAGATTACAAATTACAATCTGAATGGTACAGGAAATACCATTTACTCAAGGTTTACTTAATTATTGGAAACTAGTGTTTCATCATATCACATAATTATCGTCAACTTTCCTTATCTGAACGTTACACGACGAGGGAACATTCAAACAATCAAAATCGATTTTACAAAATTAGCAGAAGCTTACGAATATATTGGTAACGAAAAAATATACATTTATTTCTAAGGAACTTCGAAGTTTGTAATATTTTTCTGAACAGAGGAAAGAAGAACTCAAATGTAAATAATAATTTAAATGAAAATTACTAAGCGTAAGAAATAGGTAATTCAAGTTCAAGGACGGATCACGTTGTATCCTTAAATCAGCACAGCCAGGTCAAGTTGAGCCGGTAATAACATGTTCAATGGGAAGGTTCCGTATTTTCTTAGCAGGCATGTCCTCCCGGCAAATAGCACACTTGCGAATCTGAGATTCGCATTCGCTGCACACCATATGCCCGTTGTGGCATTGATAAATTGGAGGTCGTAAGGATTCCATACATATTGGACATTCATAGGGATTATTTTCAGTATCTTCTGCGTTACCAGTCACTGAACTCGAAACGGAAGGACCTATATAAACGCGGCAAAGTTATTAATTGGAATATGTTTGTTTGTAAATCTGGTAACCTAAAGCATCGACAATTGTAATAGCATGTGCATACAGAAACTACATTGTCATATCTACATCAGTACCTTTTGATTCTCCGTCCCTATGAGTCTCCTCAGTACCCGGGCCACCACCACGATTTCGACGACCATTTCCACGACGTTGATTTCCTCTTCCACGCCCTCTATTCACTCCCCGTCCACGACCTCGCTGATGCGACTCACCGTTTTCGCTCCTATTGTCATTTCCACTAGTCGATTGATGAAAGTGAGCTTGATTGGGTCGAGATGGTTCCTGGTTCACTGTTATTTCACCTCCCGAGTTATCAGTGGATGTGCTATTCTGATGATTGGAATTGCCATTGAAACCACCTCTAAAGTTGCCTCGGAAGTTGCCTCGGGAGTTGCCTCGTCGCCCCCTCCCACCGTTATTACCCTGATAATTACAGTTTCCATCTCCATTATTGCTATTACCACTTTGGTAACGAGCTCTTCTGTTGTAAAAAGTTCTGCCACGACCACCGTTATCACTTTGAGAATCTGAAGTTAGATGAGAAGGTTTCGTATTGGCATTGGTTGAGTCAGTACCACCAAGATTAATAGGGTTGGAATTATTAATGGGTGTGTAAAGTCGTACAGGTGGATTGGGTCTATGCACAGGATTATGTACACGATTGCCATTTCTTTGAGCAGTGAACTCGGAGGTTCCAGTCATGTTGCTATTCGCTTGACTCAATACTGATGTCGTCGGCATCAACGGAGGTACTGAAAATCCAAGTGGAATCGAAAGCTGTGGCGCTTGAACTCTTGTCTTGGTTAACGCTGATGGCAGTGAACTGACAGGTTTGCTAGCCTTACAGTGATGTCTGGACTGGGAAGTACTAGACGCATTTGGCTGAACAGATGAGGTAGTCCCCCCAGCTTTAGCTGTAGAAACGACGGGCGATGTGACACTATATGTCCACATCGACGAAGTTCCAGGAGTCCCGGTAGTCATTGGAACTATACTTATAGTTGCTTGAGAGACTGCTGAACTTTTAGTAACACTTAGGCCTGCTGTCGATAAGCTACTGGCCGTATTGTTTCTTGTACTATTATTGCGAGTTACTTCAGGTCTGGACGACGCTGTGCTCCTTATCGACGGAGCTGGTGCTTTAGAAGAAGCATTAACGTGTCTGGATTCAGTCGATGATACTGTCAGAGAAGTAGGAACTTCAAATCCAAAATAAAATGGATCTGACCTGGTCCTGTAAGAATTACTTCTTTCCACAGGCGGAGATAGCGTAGGTGCTGATGGTGTGTAATTCGGAGACCTAGGGTACGGAGTGTTAACGGCACTTCTGATTGAAGCGTTTGCTGAACTGGCTTTCGATATTGTTGGAGTAGAAGTTACTGAGGGAGAGTAGGTAGTTATTGGTGGACGTGATGAAGGTGATACAGAGACTGGATGGTGACAAGGAATGTCTCTTTGATACCAACCCGGGACTTCTGACATCTTCCGGCTGCTGCTGGGTACCTCAGGCTCTTTAGTTGAAGTATTCCCCATCTTTACGGATCTGCGTCAGCAGTAATAATTATTGTAATAATAATTGTAATTATTACAATCATGATACAATTTATAATATGCAACTCGTTGACATGCTTGACACCATATTTGCATGACTGAATAAAGAAAGGTCATTGTTTATTCTTACTCTACTGTGGTTCCGTTGGAGACACCAAAGTTGCAAAGCGTAGACAATCAGACTTCAGAAATCCTACTGGCAGGGCTTGCTAAATTCCAATAAACACTTCTTGAAACTGCGAATCACAAATAAATATGAAAAGTTTTTTTTATTACAGGGCGAAAATTTGCTGCGCGTAGTAATACCTACACACCTACAATAACACTAAATTAGTAACAATGTACGGTCATTATGGAAATCCCACCCTACTGTTACGTTATTAACACAAATCCCAACGACGTAACCAACCTTACAAAAAGAATTAATATTTCTATATTCAATCTCATCAATACTCCCAATATGCGCCTGTTTGTCTTTAAACTTGCAATGCCAAGTTGGCGAAGCCCGTGAAAAATCCCAAGTGTGTGTGTTAAATTTCTCAAGGTTTATGTCAACAAGCAGAAATTCTAAATTGCGTTTATGTAAATGGACGCAGCAATGAAACTTTGCAGTCCGCAAATAGTAGTTGAATGTTTTACTCACACGAATATTGTATGTTTATGTTTTTACTATTTGCTCTCTCTCTCTTGAATATTATCAGCGACGTTACAACAAATAGATAATAGCACTTCTAACCGTACGTACACCATAATTTCTGACAGAATTAATGTCAACATAAAAGGATGAACGTATATAAAACTTTAATTGCACATTTTTTAAACACAGCGTTCCTCATTAAGTTATCAAGGAGTTAAATGCCAATTATTGATTATTAAATGCGTCAGTGTGATAAAACTTCCGGATATTAACACTTTAAACTCCATAGATGAAGCGATATAACTAACTTAATGAAGATAGTTACTTAATGCAGTTTATTTTATATAGTTCGACAAAAATAAAAATACCTACTGAAATTTGCGTACTATGTATTTGAGCAAGTCGTCCAATTTGTAGAAAGTGTAAATAATTGTTGCTAACGTTCTCATTATCGCAATTACTTATTCACCAAAGGGTTCTAACCTTATTATTAAGGTCTCATTATTCACCAAAGGGTCCTAACCTTATTATTAAGGTCTCACAATACCCCTTCCCATTTGCGTGGGTCTTGGAATAGTATAGAATACTCGTGACTCAAAATAAAAAATCTGAGTCAAAAATGTCGAAAAGTAACTTCACCAATAATTTTGTAAACAGTTTATATTTCCACTAATGATGACTTGACTGTCCAAAAAGTAAACTTGTCTCTGAAGAAGTGGAGTAAACTTTCTTCTCTTTCAGAGGAATATTATATTACGAGGCTATATCGCTGGATTCTTCGGACATCTCTATCAGCAAATAGGATTAACAAGGAAATGCAAAGTACACTGTTAATTGTAATATGAAATAGATTACAGTCATTATTATCAGTTCTGTGTGGTTGAAAGTGCACACACAGCAACTACAGAACTAGAAACGATAAACACGAATGCAAATGCATGGCGAGAAAAACGTACTCATGGTCCCAGACACCATGAAGTACTGACGTTATTACATAAAGGGGCAAGTCGAGAGTCAGTCCATGTGTTAAATACAGCTTTTGCTTCCTTGATGAGTCCATGCACTGCACACAGAACAGCCAGACATGTACATACAGCGTTAAGAGTTAAGGTTAAACGACATTGTAGAATTAGAAACTCACTCTGAACAAAAATATAATTTGTATACCTAAGTAAGTAACTTAGGCTAAGTTACTTACTTACCATCTGTATGCATGGGGTTTCCCATTATTCCTGCCATTACATTCATATTTTCAATGGCCAAAGATCCAGCCACACAAGAACTTTTACTATACTTACTATATAGAAGCACCAAAGACTCATTAATTACTGAACAAAATGTAATTTAACCTCCTATCATGCTCAGCAACTGTTAAACATGATAGCGTACTTCTAACAAGACACTGCTAATTCACATTTATTGTTTTTGTCAGATCCATTTAAGTGCTACATTGGTTAAGTTTTGCAATCTATTCATATGGTGGCATACTTAATTTATATAAAAGCATTATGATGTAAAACATGCATTATAAATATGAGAAATTATATTACACAAAATAGCATATTATAAATATAACCCTACCTCTGCACTTGTACAGCGAACAGTGGGTAAACCATGTAAGTTGTTCAAAAACGGAGGAAGCATGCACGGGTGGAGAATCGTGTGCTAAAAAATTGCCTGTTTGCTATCACAATGGAAGCAATCATTTTTACTGAAGATCCTATATGTTCTATAAAAATATTGCTAGGTGTGCGCACAATTTAGAAGATGGATTTAAATTGTTAGCAGACTTGATAAAAAATAAGGAAAACAGCAAACTGAAGGAAGATAGCACAACAGCATAGGTATATACTTATATAGAGGGAGATACACGCATCAAGAATTTAATCAAGGTCTTGACTCTTCCTTTCTGTTTAACAACACGAGGCTTAGAGCAACTTAAAGTCAGCTGCTGAAACACTCGTTGCGGTTGTTATATACACAGATCACATCTTATTTAATTGTGTATGTAGCCGTGTAGTGAACATGCTTGAATACGTAAGGACAACGTGATTCATTACTATGCTTATGCCTTGTTGCGCTATGGCATAAATCGAAGGTTATCTTTTAAGTAGTGTGTATCTACGCAGACATTAAAAAATTATGTTGACAAAAAAGCTGGGAGCCACTACTATACACTGCTTACTTGTCTTACATGCGGAGTAGACGTTTCTGTATAGTATTGTTGTTGTTGTTTTTGGACATTACAATTGCTGGGGTGCAAGAGAATCCGCTTGTAAATAAATGCATATTTTTCTTGATAGTACGGACTAAGGACGAATGTGTTCTCAAAGAAGATGATTACGTATTTGGTGAAGGTTGTCATCAATTTAATTTATTCTTTTCGTACGTGTTAACCATGTTTATTAATTCCTAACAATAAGAAAGAAAAACTATTTAATTCTAATGACTTCTTCTCTATAGACAATATTAATTCAATCATCTAATCAATGGTGCTCTAATACAATAAGAGTTATTGTAGCTATATATGTTTATTTGAGATTGTTTATATATTACAAGCAGCATCATGAGTGCACAATTTGTAATGAATTCTTGGTACTACGAAAGACATCATTGGTATATAGGGCTGAAATTTTTGTAATACGATGCACATGCATACTTACATATAACTACATGTTTCCGCAGAAATGGCTCTACTTATACATAGGTATCTATATTTGAAGATTTGATTATTTTGATTCCTGTTACATGATGAACGCTAATTACGCTGGTGTATTTGCAAGCCCATCAATTTCGTAATGATTTTTAAACTGTGGATTCGTCGATGACAGATAGCTGTAATATGAGTACGGTCATAATTTTCAAATTCAAAGATCACAGTTATAATGTGCAGAACACAAGCCCATGGACATATTTTGAAATCAATTTTCATGTATGGCTCATCAACTTTTGTACGCGTAGAATTTTATACTGGTGACACTGTTGTATAGATAGTACAAAAATATTTGCGGAGAAACGATGTTTGTATTTATCGTATGTTTCTAGTGTAGTGCCCTTCTTTGTCAGTGCTATTAGCATAGCTTAAATATAGAATCATATTTGTCAGCATGAATAACAGTATTCATATAGGAATAATCGCATATATATAATGCGTCCTATTCGAGTAGGTCAGAAGCTGTATCATATAACTAAAGCTGGATTGTTATTCATGATAACGTTTAGCTTCATGGTGACAATATACGACAAGATATTTTTAATGTGGATAAACAATGGAGTCCTTTCATTTTATCAAGGCTATATTTGTCTACGGTCAATATCCCACACCATATATATTAATGTGTACCTAAATAAAAGTAAAGGGGAGAGTAGCTCAAAGGTCAGGTCAGGAGAATAATTAAAACACGTCA
>JAQGAK010001463.1:0-32085 GCA_034696945.1 Lipothrix lubbocki | reverse complement strand
TTTTCGGATACATCGGAATTGGAATCAGAATCCGAAAAATTGAAAACGCAGAATTTTAATTCGAATCGGAATTCAAATTTTTCCGATTTTGCAGCCTTGCTTTTTTCCCCTTCCCATTTTCCCACCATTATAATTTGGCCTAATAAAACCTCGCGTTTTTCCTAAATTCCCGTAAATATTCGTGTACTTCATCCTTTTATTTCTTCAACTCTCTTAATATGCTACTTATCTCTCCAGAAACCAACAAAGTCACAGTTTGAGCAATCATGATTTTGGCCAATAAAGTTTTCAATTGTCTCCTACTATTTTGTTCTCAACAAGTTTGATTTTCAATCGCATGGAACCGATTTTGTTTTGATCGGAACAAAATGGACCGAGTAATGGCGTGTCAAAGTTTTTAAAAGTGACCTCCCGCGACAAAAACTATTTTTCACCCTTGAAACCTATACTTCGGGTAAGTTTCTGAATAAAGAATTTCAAAAGCATGCACATGATTTCATGACGAGAATTTCCTTTACGGTTTGAGAAATATAACTTTAGTAAAACGTTTCTGGAAATGATTTTGTCAAAAAGCCTGTGCTAATGTTTAACCATAGCTCCCAAATTATTTTTGTGCACTTATTACAATTAAAGCAGCCTCACAATTGTTTGCCAGAAATAAGTATCTTTCATTTGTTGTTAATTATTTTCTTTTATTCAAACTTCAAACAATATTCTGCTTTTTCTCCCCCCTGAATTCTTTTGGTTAGAGACAGAAAATTGAGAAATTGAGGGTAGTGGGGACTCTGCCACTTCCAGATAATTCGTTTATAAAGCTTATTACCCCCTCTCCATCATTTCATCATAGAGCTGGCGTAGAGTTTTCCCAGTGAGTTTCTGCCATATTCCGTCATCATAGTAGCCTCCGCGGCAGTCATTGTTTACCCAGTAGACCATATCCCAGTCTCTGTAATTGACTTTCATATAGTTAAAGAAGTAGGGGCTTCCGTTAGTCCAATCACTGCCCGGGGAAGGCTTCCTCACTACTTTCCGCTCGGGTTCATACTCAAAATATCGGTAGTAGTCCGCAATCCCCTCAACTATCCAGCCAGGACAACCACCGGGGTAGCCTTGGATAATATGTACCATCTCATGTATAAAGGATCCCAAGTCGTCCATATGTTTTGAGTAATAATCAACGGACGCGCTTATGTGATTCCCGCCCGCACCGGCTACTCCGTGGTTGTCGGGATCAAAAAGCAGGAAAATGTTGTCAATGGGCTCTGCGTTCAGCTTTTCGCGAAGGGTTGGATACCATTCTTCCAAAAGCATCTTCACTCTGAATCCCAAAGAACAGAGGTTCCTGCTTGCCGAGCAATCGAAATCGACACGTACGGCAGCTTTAAAACAAATCATATTTGAAATAAACATCAGTAAGTTTATTGCAAAATAATGGATTTTTTCCCATTCTTTTTATCTCTTTGAATGTTTTGAAATTTAAAATGAAAGATTAAAATTTAAATAAAATTATGTTACCTGCAAATTCTGCAGCGCAGATAAGTGCGACGAAAATATTAAATAATTTCATTATTGAAATTACACACAAATATTTCGTAAATACTTGTTACAACTCCAACGAAAGAGCTTGTATTAATGTATAATTTCCAGAATTTTTTGTTTTTATATGTTCTAAGACGGTAGTCATTAAGATGAAATATTAGTTTGTGGTTGGTTTCTCGCCAGAAGATTGTTTGAATTTTATCCGCAAAGGTGGATTGGGCGTATGTGCAAACGTTCTTGTGGTTGGCAAAACGGTGCCACAAATTGATGATAGTATTTATTCGGCAACAAAAATGACAATTAAAACGGATCAGTAATATTCTGCAATGTAAAATGCAAAATGGTCTACATCTTTGCAGAGCTGCTTTTAGGTCAAGTAATTCCATACATATTGGTGCAACCAACTCCAGTTGAAATTTTGTCGCTGAAACATTTTCACACATTGCATCATGGGAAAAGCATTCGGGATGAAAACTGGAAATTTTGTTGATTTAAAATTAGCGCGGAAAACATTTAAAAACGCATCCATTGGTCTAACACAAGGTGCATAACGCTACACGCATGTGCATAATTAACAATACAACGAATATTTGTTTAACTCAAATGTAATTCGCCAAATGTAGGAAATTTGCTCTAATACGTCTAAATTTACTAAACTCCATATTTTATCTGTCGACAAAGTTTCAGAAACGTTTTCGACATATTTTCCCTCAATGCTCAACCAAATTCCTTTCCTGTAGACAAGCTTTGATTTTACCACAACTCGCACATATTACGTACTTGTAATTTAAAGCAAGGTTCAGGGTAAGCCTGAACTTGTGAAAAGCTCTAAATAGTTTTATGTACCTTATAATTTATATTATTTTTTGACTGAAATTAAAACCTGTTATGTCAACAAAAGTCAACAGGATGTATGGGATTTAAATAAACTTTGGAGTTTGTTCACCCCAAGTTTTAATCCCAAATGTTTAATATATTGTCGGATGTGGTTAATAAAACTCATTTTAATTTGAATGAAACGTCTCAAATAATTTAAAATACATGCAAGATGCAGAAATAGAGAAAGAATTTACATATTGAAATGCAGATAGTGCGAAAGCGTTGCTCAACACAGAATTTAGAACGTTTAGATTAGCATTTATGGCAGATTTAATCATAGGAATGACAAATTTTACATTCAATTAGTAATTACAATTTGGCGCACCCACACTAAAAATCTAGTGCCGCTTTTAGTTTACACCTAATACCAAGCTCCGCAATTTATAACTGCTTGGTTATCTTTCATTGTCCAACATTTCTTGCCATAATTCATCCAATGTTTTCTGAAGGGAATCTTCCCAAATGTCATTAGTGTAGGTTCCTTCACGACACGCTTGGTTTGCAATGGAAACCATATCCTTGGTTTCCCTGTAAGTGACTCGAATGTAGTTTAGGAAGTAGGCAGAAACGTCGTAGCCGTCGGTCCAATTATTACTTGACCCTGGTGCAGTTAGCACGTGGTCTGGATCATAAATGAAATAACGGTAATAATCCGCGATTCCTTCCGTGATCCAGAAGGGACAACCACTTGGGTACTCTTGGACGACGTGCACCATTTCGTGTCCACATCATCCATGTGGTTGATGTAGTATGAAGCGGACCCAATTATAAATGTGGACACTGTGTATGCTACCCCGGAGTCTTCGGGATCGAAATATACGTAGATGTCTGATATTTCCGTGAAAGTCGGGGAGTACAATTCTTTGGCACAATTAGGGTACCAACTTTCCAAAGTATCCTTCACTGTTTGGCCGAAGTCGCACAGATCAGGTGCGTCGGTGCAATCAACGTCAACTTCAACAGTATCTAAATATAATTTTTTTAAAAAATTCACAAAATAAGAAATTAATTAAGAAATGAAGAATTAAAAATAAATGATTACCTATTATTACCGCAACCGTTGCCAGAACCACTAAACCTACGTAAAATGATTTCATTTCAAAACGAATTTTCGAAATGTTTAAAAAATTGTTCTGTTAAGGTTGAAACGATAGAACTGTAAATTTATAACGACAACTTCAAAGTTGAATTCCTTGCCTAACAATAGTAGCTATAGGTTTTATATATTCAGGTGCATAAATAGTTTAGCCTATAATAACAATAAATATATTGTGTCTCATATTTTTGTGGTTTTCTACACCCAAATATTTTGCTGGAATTGAGCTTCTCTAAAGTATCAAAGCATCATGCAAAAACTAATTTATAATTTTATGCGCCGCATTTTTACATGTTTAGTCAATTTGTTTTTAGCCCATTTATTAGCTGAAGACAGTATTACTAATTTCACAGGTGAAGAAGTTTCTATACACTTGTCAATGTCATTAAATTTACGTAAATAATATATTTTCATTGGCAAAATGAATGGTGCACATCTGGCACGAAAACATTTGGATCCATAACATAAAAATTTTCTATGTGTGGAATGTGTTTGAAATACAAAATATTCTATGAATGATTAATTAATTCACACAAGGTCGAAAAGCAACCGAGCAACACAAATACAATGATAAATAATGTCGAACAAACTCCATTGCTTCGTATTTCCGAAGATTTAATCAATAAGTGCCTACGGCGGGACAATTTAAATTATTTTATAAAAAATTTAGATAACTAAATTAAAATTTTGCTTATAGTATTACAGAAAAATGAATATAATTTAAATGCGGCCGACATATTGGAAAATCTGCCCATGCTATACTTACTTAAACCTTTCTGTCCATCATTTCCTGCCAGAGGTCCCCGATTGGTTTTCCCGGGAGTCTCACCCAAATGCTTTCTAAGTAGGCCCCATCCCGACAGTCCTTGTTCAACCAATAGACGATGTAATTTAAGTCCACATAGTTGAAGAAGTAGGCCGTCACGCCGTAGCCATCCGTCCTATTACTGCCGGGCCCGGGCTTCCCCACGAGGTTGTCCTGCGGCTGATAAACGTAATATCTGTAGTAGTCCGCAATCCCCTCAACAATCCAGCCCGGGCAGTAAGCGTCAGAGCGGTAGGCTTGGATGACGTGGACCATTTCGTGGATGAACGACCCGATGTCGGTCATGTGGTTTAGGTAATAACCAATGGATGCGCTAATGTAGGTCCCGCTCGTGTAAGCTACGCCGGTGTTGTCGGGGTCGAAATAAACCAAAATGGGGCCGAGGGCATTCGGTTGGTTCAGTTTGGAGGGACCCGCAAGGATTGGATACCATACTTCCAAAGTGTTCTTGACTGTGCATCCCAAATCACAGAGGGTCCTGTTGTTTCCGCAGTCGTAATCCACACGTACGGTATCTTATTAAAAGGATTTTGTATTTAGTAAACTTATTCTATATTGCTAAATTTAATGCAAATCTGTTCAAAAATGTTTAAGCACGGATGTTTTTAAGCATAATTTTGAATTGTTTAAGCAATATCGCAAAATTTAATCGTATTATTACCCGTTAGGACGGCAGCGAATACAAGCGCCAAAAAAGTAGGTAAAATTGTTATTATTGATGAGAAAAACTTGTTTGAAAATTTTGAAAATAATATATAAATTTAAAATATAAATTTAATGGGTATACTCCAATTGCTGAACGTCCGCTTTAATTTAATTTCAGCTCATCATCCGTGCCTCTCTTTATATGTATTATTTTAAATCATCTTTCATAGCCAGGTGGAACATTTGGTATGCGGTTAAATGTGCACATAATTCTAGGTTTTTCCAGGAGCATCGGATCAGCCATATACAGTGAACTCTTCGTATAAACGATCGCTATAAATCATTAAAATTAGTCTCCTTTAAAGGTTTTCTATTCTGTACATAATTGTGCGACACGTGGGCACGAAAGCTCTCTTACAGAGATAGTTCTTATAAAGAGGTCTCTTATAAAGAAATTTCTCCTGTGGAAACTCCTTATAACGAACGGCGCTGTATACAACGGTAAATTTTGAATTTTATACAGAAGTATTCCTATATAAGAGTAAATATTACGTGTAGATTTAATTCTCGGGCCAACAAATATGGCCGTTATAGGGAGTCTGCCATTATAAAGAGGGCCGTTATAGGGAATCTGCCATTATAAAGAGGGCCGTTATAGCGAGTCTGCCATTATAAAGAGGGCCGTTATAGGGAATCTGCCATTATAAAGAGGGCCGTTATAGGGAATCTGCCATTATAAAGAAAGCCGTTATAGCGAGTCTGCCATTATAAAGAGGGTCGTTATAGCGAGTCTGCCATTAGAAAGAATGCCGCTAGAGCGAGTCTTCATACTCTATATGAAAGTCTCTTATAGACAGAGTTCATTTTAATAATAGTATAATTCCCAAAAGTTCCTGTCTACATATAGTTTTTGTTTAAGACATGATTACATATGGGCGGGAAAACCCATGGGGTGTTTTACATATTGCGACATTATAATATTACAAACTACGTTATAACATAATAATACATAGTATACATACATGTGTGTATATATATTACCGTCACTTCATCAAACAACATTGTTCAACAACGCGTTAAACGTAAATTATGACAATTTGAAATCCTTAAATTTTTCATACACGTGTAACGAAGCTAAAGGCATATTATTTATTTTATTCACATATGATTATATCTCATTTAATTTAATATACATACATTCATTTAAGGGAAATGACGTAACGCCATTTATATTTTCCCGGCTTGAGGACCCCATAAGTTGTAATTGCATGACCAAATTCGCCAAACTATAGGTGCACAAAATGGCGTCGCCATTTTATTAATAATTTAAGAAAATATTATTATTTTAATTTGAAAAAGGAATTATCACTAAAAATAACAGTTTAAGTTAAATTTAAATTATTATAGTTATTACTATTACCTATAGATGTGTTCTTAACTAACAATCAATGCGATATAAATTTAAATACATTACTTCCCGCGCTCCAGCATGTCTCGCCAGAGTTGATCCAGCCTCTTGCCCAATAGCCTCGGCCAAATATTGTCATTGTAGGTTCCCTCCCGACAATCCTTGTTCACCCAGTAGAGCATGTCATTCCGGTAATGTTGTCTAATGAAGTTGAAGAAGTAGGCGGTGACGCCATAGCCATTGGTCCAATGAGCATTGTGACCCGGCTTGCGAGGTTGGCGGGAAGGTTCAAATACGTAGTACCGATAGTAATCCGCGATCCCTTCCGTGACCCAAGTAGGACTCTTCCTATAACCTTGGATAACGTGAATCATTTCGTGAATCATGGATCCCACATCGTCTCGGTTTCTCCGGTAGTAATTCACCGCCCCGACGATTCTCCCTCCTTGAGCATAAGCTACTCCGTCATATTTCGGATCGAAAAAGACCGGGATGCTTGAAATATGACGGAAAGTTGGCGAGTGCAATTGTTTCGCTAATTCTGGATACCACCTTTCCAACGTTGATTTGACTTTCGTTCCGAAACCGCACAGCTCCCTGGCTTGGGAGCAGTCGACGTCGATGCGAACGGCGGCTAAAAGTATTTTCAGTACAAAATTTATTGTGTATAAATGTATTTTCTGTGTAATTTAAAATGCAATTTAATGCGTTTTATTTAGAATCTAGTGCATTTTATTTGGAATTGTTTGTATTTTGTAAATTAGGAATAATTCAAATTAGTTTGGTAAAATTAATAAATTAAAACTTACTGCTTATTCCCGCCTTCATCATCAATGTCGTCACGAAAAAGTATAAAAGTTTCATTCCGACAAAATGTAATTAGGATCAAAATTAATTTAATAATAAGTTATATTCGAAATAAAGGTTGTAAGTAAATTTCATTACCCACCATCCGTCTTTTATACCTTTCAGTCATCATCCGCACTTCCGGGTTAACATCCTATTCAAGGATTTAATAAATGTAAATATTATGAAATAATCTTAATTGGCTAAAAATTCGCTTTGTGGATTAAAATCGGAAACAAAATTCATTTAAGTATAGTAAGGTAAATTAGCGTTTTAGATTTAACGTATTAGATTTGGGATTCTTAGAAAATCCCACAGATCCGACAATTTTGCCTGTTTGCCGTGTAATTATACAGATACAATTTCAAGTGAAAATTAAAATTCCAATGCACACCGCGCTTTATTTAAACGTACTTAACTCCTGATTATCTCGTTAATGTATAATTGAACATCCCATTAAAAGGCACTCGGTGGTGTCATGAGTGTTGTTATCCATATTAATTCTGTATATAGCTGATAAGCTTATTAATGTGAGTGTGAGTATTGTAAATGCTCGTTTGATATTGAAATTAAATATTATACAGCCAGATATTACTATTATATTGATATAATAAATAAGGAAATTGCATTCTAAAATGATCTAATTTTTATTTATCATTGTATGCGTGGTAGCATTTAAGTCAGCTTTAGATTTCACCGAAAAAAATTTAAATTTGTGAGTTTAGGTTATAAATGAGTAACTAAAATTCTAATACCAATTGTAGGTGTTTATTGAGCAGGATATTAATTAGGAGGAGGAATATTGACCAATAGAGGCCATATAGAGCATCTAGTGTTGGCAATCTGAAAATGCTAAGACACTTTGGACATTTTCAGTTGAGAGCAAAATGAGGGCACTATTTGCATTTTGGGCACTGGCATTTTGGGCATTTTCAAGTAGGAAATCAGGAAAAAGTTTTGACATTTTCAAGATTTCAGGTCAATTTTTGAAAAATTTTGATTATTTTTAAATTTGGTTTTGAAAATATTGGCGACAAATATTTTACGTCTTTAGAATTTTATTTAATTTATTAGCACTAATTGTTATCAATTTATTGACGATAGTCTGTCTTTTGTGCCATTTTATTTATTTGTGGAGTTTTTTTAAAAATTGGGAAAATGCCCAAAATGCCCGGATTTCTGTCCAAAATGCTCAGTTTTCTGCCCAAAACTTGGGCATTTTCAATTTGCTGCCATGGGCAGATTTTTAGGGCATTTGCCCAGTGGGCAGGGCATTTTCAGCAGGGCGGGCAGAAACACGAGGGCATTTTCATTTTGCTAACACTAACACTAAGAACATTCGTATGAATATATATGTGTAAATTTTTTTAAATGTTCATTAGGCCCGTTAAAATTTCTGAACCAATACGTTGGAAATGAAAGGAAGCACAAATGTAATTTCTTAATTTTCCATTTTTTTTAATTCCAAATAACTTTTAATGTTAAAGAACATTTCGCAATTGGTTAGCGTGTGGGAATTTAAAATTATCCCCGCGCCAACATATCCGCCCAGAGTTGATCGAGATTCTTGCCCAAAAGTCTAGGCCACATGTTGTCATTGTAGGTTCCTTCCCGGCAGTCCTTGTTCACCCAGTAGAGCATGTCACCGTAAAATCGTTGAATAAAGTCGAGGAAGTAAGCCGAGACACCATAACCATCCTTGTAGCTATTACCTGAACCGGGCTTGCCGGGCTTGCGGTTGGGTTCGAAATGGTAATAGCGCCAGTAATCCGCACATCCCTCGGTGAACCAGCCTGGGCAGCCTTGGGGATATTTCTGGATGACGTGGACCATTTCGTGGATCATCGATCCGATGTCGTCCTGGTGCGTGCGGTAGTAGTTCACTGCCCCGACGATCCGCCCACCGGCGGCGTAGGCCACACCGTCATAGTCCGGGTCAAAGTAAATCGAGATGGAGGCAATATCCACGAAACCGGGGGAATGGAGTACTTCAGCGAAGTACGGGTACCATGCTTCCAGCATGGTCTTCACATTGTTGCCGAATGGGCAGAGGTCTTGAGCGCGGGAGCAGTCAATGTCGATTCGGACTGCGTCTGCGCAAAATTGCAACCATTTACAATTAGAATGAAATTTACAAATAGAATTTTTTTTAAATTTTAATTTCAAAATGTTAATTTAAAAATTTTAAAACTTTTATTTAAAAATTTGTTTCGTAATTCAAAATTTAGTACATATGCATTTTTATCGTAATATGAACGTTAAAAATATTAATGTATTTAAAATTTTAAAAATGAATTACCCGACGTCGCGGCAGCAAGAGCGAGCACAGCGATGATAAAAAACGTCCTCATGGTCGATCTCGTTTGAGGAAATCTCAGTTTCCGATAAATTTCCCATTATTTTCACCGGTTTATATACTTCGTCGTTGAAAATGACAATAATTGGGGAATCTGCCTTCATTATAATCTTCAATAATTAAAAGCCTGTGGCGTATTTAGCGGCTGTGTATTCAAGAAACGCAAAATATTTTTTAACAATAATATCCATCAGGTGCGCAATACTTTTATTTGGAGAAAAATAAATATTGGCAGTCATAATACCCTTTTGTACATTTGACTTTGCGAAACTTCTGGAATCTTCGGTTGATAAATACCTTCCTCATCCATATTCATTTATCCAATTTTAGCCATTGTTTAGTGTGTTAGTACAGACAGTTATGATATTTGCAGCGACAAAATTTTGCACACTGCCTGCTCCATCTGAAAGGATTTGTAGTCTGAATTGTCATAAAAAGATTTAGTGTAGCCGTGCGAGTTTATTTAATCTGTTTGATTCAGAACAACGGCGGATATGACAAGTAGCAAGGGCTTTTGGTGGTCGAGATTGATATTTGCAAACCTTGATTCATTATGATAAGCGTGTTAAATTATATGCTCTTTTATATTGAGTTTTTTATTTGACGTTTTTACAGTTATTGCACAAGTTTATGGCTTAATACTCAAGCATGATTCATTTCTACTCCAATATTTTTTAATATCTAAATTATTTGCGGGCCGTTTATTCGATAAAAATGTTATTTATCGAATTTTTATAAGAACGATGTTTTTACTAATATACATATATGAGTTAACTTATCTTGCATTTAAAAAAATGATGCCCATCTTGCATTTACAAAATTTGGAGATAACCCACCTTGCATCTCGAGTAGCGGTATGTATGAATTTATTTAATAAAATAATATTTGCCAACATACAAATTTTATGCGACAGTTTTACATAATAAATTATATAGGAATCCAATCTGAGGATTTTATTTCACGATTAAAAAACGTTATTATTACGAAATTCCTAAAAACCCGCCAGAAGCGACACTAACCGAACGATAAAGATCATTTCCCCCACGCTCACCAGATAATTCTTGGAATGCAAAATAAATCCCCAAGTAACGTCAAGGGCCCCGTTAGGATTCCGACTGTAACAGTTGCAGTAACAAGTGGCACATTCGGAATATGGATAACCCTCCACCCTGCAGGCGCTCTTGCACTCACCGCTGCTGTAGCCGCCACAATAATAGCATGTCGGGTCGGAATTCCTCGACTTTGATAGCGTCTGATTGGAAACCACGACACTGTCCGAATTCGCCTGACTGGTGCCAACTTTGACCAACTTTTCTGGACCTAACACGCTGGCTTGATTCTGTTAACCGGGAGATAATAGAAATAAAGTTACGAAAGTTGCTAAACAAAATCGATAAACATGGTAACTATTAAATAGTTGTATTACAATTCACGCTTAAATTAGGAATAATTTAATTTAGCCCTAAAACGTACCTGATCAATGAGGACGATGGCAATGGTCACGAGGGCAAAAGCAAGAACCTTGATTAGGGCCATTTTCTTGAAAATGTCTGTGGAAAAATCAATAAAAACTATGTAGTTCCGTACGTCTCGCAAAAATTGGTGGGTAGTTTTCCTTAAATGGTGGCAGATTTGAGTTGGAATATTAATATGATTCATATGATTCTCTCGTCGGTCTTTTATACCCGAAAACAAGCCCAACAGCTCAAACGGGAGCGATGAAGCAGGATTTCGTAAAGGAAATAACTACTTGAGCTTATCTCAAGTACATTGTATTTTATTGCGGAGCCATTTATTATGCATTCAAGGAAATTTCCTGACGCCGAATCATCCATGCATCATGTCACCGACGAGAATGACATCAATTATTACTACATTTGCCGCTTATCAATAACGCGGGATTATCCCTAAGTTCGTACAAGGTGGTGGCTCTATAAACGGATATGGAGTATTACTCCCTATCAGAATTGGACCCTAATTGGTAAATGTTCAATGATCTCTATGTAGGGGTCAAGCGGTTGGGTTGGGAATGAATTTTAGAAAATTTCTGCAATTTAACCTTGTTGCGCAATGCTTTCGCATGAAAAGGGAGCGTCGATATGGACAATTTCAATCCGACACAACTATAAGCATTTCAGTTGAACGTTTGTTTTGTTGGGATGTTCGTAAACGGACAAAATTTGTCAAACCTCCAACGGCTCCCACTAATTTGATGAATCCAACGTTTACGTTATTATCTTTTTCAAAAATATAAAAAATAAAGTAAAACCGGTGAAGGTTTGGGCAAGTCTGAACTGCTGGGTAGGCTTAAAAATTATCGGTCAGGGTCTCAGGGCTATGGGAAATCGTAAGTCAACCGGGGAAAAAATTAATTTGTAGTATAAATTCCAGTTATGAATGCATTATATATTATATTATATATCATTAAATATACATATATTAAATATACAACGCCCATGTGGAATAGTGGAATCTCAAAAACAGGGATTTAAAACACTAAACCACATGCAGAGCACGGGCTTAAAGCTAGTTTTTTGTAGAGAACAGTCATTGTGGCACAAGGATTGTGACGCCCATAAGAAACGCACGGCAGAAGGAAGGTGGGAAATTTTGAATCATTACAACGTCGGACGGACCCGGTGAATAAAATACACAAAAGACGAATTACGAATTTACAGATTGTAAATTTACTGGCTAATTTTAAATGATAATAATTTCATAATTATTTACATAAGGACATCCATAGTATCTTTTTCAAAATTGAAATAAAATCCGGAAAAGTCAGGAGATGACGGCGTTTGAAGGTAATTATTTCGTGAAATAGGAAGAATTAAATCATAATTTCCTTTGTAATATATGAAACTTTTAAAACAAATTCTTTCTTTTTAATAAAATTTTTTTTTATATTATTACATTTTAATATTGTACATTTTAATTTTAAAATCTGTAAATCGCAATAATACACATCATCACAAAGTATTTATCTATTTAAATAAATTGTATTCATTGACAAAATTGCAAATTAATTTCCAGAAATGGGAGTCCTGCCGGAAATAGCGAAGGCTGTTGACGAAATGGAATGGACGTGAGTAAATAGTTAATTATTAACATTAAATAGTTAATTAATTGGCATGTCATTTTGGAATTTGTTGATTATCATAGTGCGGTCATGAATAATTTATGTTTTTTATTATTATTTTTGCCTGCCTAATTCTTAATTATTAATACATAAATAAATTACATAGTATTAAATTAAATATGATGATAAATTAATAAAGGGATTAATTGCTAAATATTAATTTTTTTAATAAAAAATAGTCTCCCAACGGACGTTCAACAGGAAGCGATTCCGTTAATTCTCGGTGGAGGAGATGTTCTCATGGCAGCGGAGACGGGATCCGGGAAGACCGGAGCTTTCTGTCTCCCGATCCTTCAGATTGTCTGGGAAACTCTGAAGGATCTGAAGGAAGGGAAAGGCGGGTCAGGGGCTGGGGGGACTTCAAGTAAATTTTAATAATTACATATAATCAAATAATTTAATAAAATTAAAAATTATAATATAATGCATTTCTCATTTTTGATGATGATCAGGCTTATTAGATAATTTAAATAATGTTAATTATTGTAATAATTTTAAATAAATTTATTGTTAGGCAATAAGTGGACATTGTCAATGTTCGACCGCGGATCGGCCTTTGCCGTCACTCCGGATGGCCTCCGGTGTCAGTCCCGGGAAAATAAGGAATGGCACGGATGCCGGGCAACTAAAGGAGTGCACAGTAAGGGGAAATATTACTATGAAACGCTCGTTGCGGATGAGGGACTGTGCAGAATTGGTTGGTCAACACAACAGGTATTTTTAATGTTTTTGTTTGAATTTAATTTATTTTAAATAATTTTTATTTTTATTAATTCATTTTTATTAATTTTCATTAATTAATTTTTACTCTAATTATTTTTTGTAATTAATTTGTTTTGACAGGCAGTTCTAGATCTCGGCACCGACCGCTTCGGTTTTGGCTTCGGCGGCACGGGGAAGAAATCCAATAATAAACAATTCGACACTTACGGAGAGCCGTTCGGGAAGAGCGATGCCATGGGGACGTGCATTGACCTTGACAATTTTGAAATCCGTTTTTACAAGAACGGCGTGGACATGGGATTGGCCTTTACAATTCCACCGCAGTTAAGGAAAGAAGTATTTTACCCTGCGGTCGTCCTGAAAAATGCGGAAATGCAGTTTAATTTTGGAGATGAAGCCTTTAAGCATCCCCCGCCCCCGAATTACATTGCCGTGTCCCAAGCTCCCGCAGAATCAACACAAAATAATCCAAATGCTGCGTCCGGGCCGGCGAAACCCACTAAATTGGAAACGAATGCACCGCAGGCTATTATTATTGAGGTTACTTTACTGTTTGTTTAATTTTAATATTAATTTTAATATTTCCAATTTATTATAAATAGTACAAAATTATTTGGTATAAAGAATAACGAGTTAGAATTAAATAATAATTTATTAATTAAATAAATAATACTTCAATTCTTTTTTTTAAATATAAAAATCAACTAAAAATTCTCATTATCATTCACGTAACCATTTAAAATTATAAATTACTAAAAATTGATATTTCAATCTGAAATTCCAGCCTTCCAGAGAATTAGCTGAGCAAACTTTGAGTCAAATCCAAAAATTCAAGAAGCATTTGGATTCACCGTCGATCCGTGAGCTGTTGGTGATCGGAGGAGTCCCTGTCAAGGATCAACTTGCAACGTTGAATTCGGGGGTAAATTCCAGAATTAAATTTTTTTTATTAATAATAAGCAATTTTGTCTCAATTAATTTATTTATTGCATTAATTAATTTTTGGGTAAAATATCAAATTTTTATATTTATTTAATTCACAAATTTCTAGGTCGACATCATTGTTGGAACCCCTGGCCGAATGGAGGACCTAATCTCTAATGGGAGTCTCTCCTTGAAACAATGTCGATTTTTTGTGCTTGACGAAGCCGACGGTCTCCTCAAAGCCGGCTACACAAATATGATCAATCAAGTGCATCAACAGATTCCGAAAGTGATGCCGGATGGACGGCGGCTCCAAATGATCGTCTGTAGTGCGACTCTTCATGATTTTGATGTTAAAAAGCTAGCGGTAACTAAAAATAATTATAAAATCAATCAAAATAAATAATAAAATCAGATTCTTTTTAATTATTTATTAAAAACTACAGAAAGTAGAAATAATCACATTTACTTTCTAAAATATTCAATATTAAGGTAAATTACTAGAATTTTTATTGTCATCGTCAATTTTAGGAGCGACTGATGTACTTCCCAACATGGGTGGATCTCAAAGGCGAGGATGCTGTTCCCGAAACCGTTCATCACGTTGTCTGTCTGGTGGATCCGCGCAAAGATCTGTCTTGGCACTCCCTCCGTCAACATATTCCCACAGATGGAGTTCATCAGCAGGATAATGTCCGGCCTGGCAGCAATACTGCGGAAGCTCTGTCCGAAGCAGTGAAGCGATTGAAAGGAGAATATTGTGTTAGGGCCATTGACACTCTGAAGATGGACCGAGCTCTTATTTTCTGCCGGACGAAGGTCGATTGTGATAATTTGGAGACTTATTTGAACCAAATTGGTAATTTTATCCTCTATTTCTACTAATTTTTGTATTAATTTTTGTATAATTTTTTGTATTAATTTTTTGTATTAATTTTTTGTATTAATTTTTTGTATTAATTTTTAGTATTAATTTTTAGTATTAATTTTTTGTATTAATTTTTTGTATAAATTTTTAGTATTAATTTTTAGTATTAATTTTTTGTATTAATTTTTTGTATTAATTTTTAGTATTAATTTGTTGTATTAATTTGTTGTATTAATTTGTTGTATTAATTTGTTGTATTAATTTGTTGTATTAATTTGTTGTATTAATTTTTTGTATTAATTTTTGTATTTTTTTCATCTCTACAGGAGGAGGCGCCCGGAATCCAAAGAATCCCTACACCTGCGTCTGCCTTCACGGAGATCGGAAACCACCGGAAAGAAAAGCCAATCTGGAGAAATTTAAAAACAAGGGGGTCAAGTTCTTGATCTGTACTGACGTCGCAGCAAGGGGGATTGATGTCTCCGGACTTCCTTTCAGTGAGCACGAGTTCACGATTATATTTTATTATTTATTATCCGCGGAACAATCATTATTAACGGAGTAATTATTGAAGAATTTGAATTAATGAATTATTTTTTTAATTAATAGTGATCAATGTAACGCTGCCAGACGAAAAGTCCAATTATGTCCACCGGATTGGTCGGGTCGGTCGAGCGGAGCGCATGGGTTTAGCCATTTCTTTAGTAGCAACTGTTCCGGAAAAGGTAAATTTAATTAATTTATATAAATAATTACTAATTTATTAATTGTTTTAATTTTTATGTATTCTTGATAGAAATAAAAATGTCTTTTAATTCAATGAAAAAACTGGTGTTGGAAATTTTAAAATTATTTTATTAAATCTATAGAAATCAGAGGTCAACACTACAACGGATTTTGAATAATATTAAACAATTTATATTTATTTAAAATAAATAAATTAATATTTAATTATTTTCAATAAAACAGGTTTGGTATCACGGGGAGTGGTGTTCAACCCGTGGGCGCAACTGTTGGAACACTAATCTGACGAGTACGAAAGGCTGCTGCGTCTGGTATAATGAACCCCAGGTAATTATACGAATAACTAAATAAACTGCCAAATAAAAAAAAGAAACAGTTCTAGTTTTTTCAAAATTGAGGAATTAGCTTTAACGAAAATAATTTGATCAAATTTTGCAGTACCTAGCGGACATTGAAGATCACTTGAATATTACGATTGCTCAAGTGGGGACGGACTTGGACGTTCCGAGTGATGAGTTTGATGGCAAGGTTGTTTATGGTCAGAAGAAGGCGCAGCAAGGTTAATAATTATTAAATAAATAATAATATTATAATAAATATTATTTGAAATTTTGCATTTAGTTTTTTGTATAGATGAGTAATTTTTGCAATATTTAAGTCTCTTATTTAATTTCTGAAATAATTATTATTTCTGTAATTTTCTAATAATTTTCTAATAATTTATAATTATTTTTATTTATGATATATTTTGTTGTCTATTATTAAAACATAATAAATATCTATTATTATCTAAAATCGTGTATCTTCAATACAGGATCCAGTGCCATTTACCACTTGGACCAAACATCCTCTTCCTTAAAAGAACTCACAGCTTTGGAGACTGAAGCCCAAAAGATTTACTTGAATCGCTATTATGTGAAGAATGCTGCTTGAAGTTGTTTTTGCGGAGAATTTTGTTCATCTCAAAATTATAAAGAAACTCATATAATAACTATTATTAATTATTATATACGATTAATTTACTATTTGTCTTTTATTCGAATTTTACTTTTCACGCCAATAGTTTATTTATTAAAAATTTAAATATAAAAATTATATTTAATTATTCAAGATATTATTTAGTGGAATGTTGGAATCTGAAATTAGAATAATATAATTATAAAAATTAAAAATATTAAATTAATAATAAATAACGTTATTTATTAACTTATGATAAAAAAATTTTTGTTAACGTTACTATTTATTATTAGTTTTTGATGATCAACTTCGCAAGAGCGTAATTCGTCGTTGACGATTTTTCCTATCTCTTCCATTAGAAGACTTGATCGGCCTGCTCTGAGGAAATCCACCGCCATCCTTTTTAATAAGTGCGCTTATTAAAAGGTGTCTATCCATCAGATTTTTTGCTTCCGAATTAATATTGCCTTGAATATCACCGACCTCCTGCAATTCCGTGACCTCCGGGTCGATGGGAATTTCGCTTGACCTTCCACTTCCAGCAACAGGAATGTTGCCCGAACTATTATTATCATTATTATTAGTAGTAGTAGTAGAAGTATTATGGCCAGATTGACCGATCATATTTATTTCTAGCTTCTTCTTCTTCATCTTTTTCTTCTTCTGATTATGAACTTCATCCCGTAGATTCACACGAGAGGAGGAGGGAAGGCGTGGATTAGTAGCGCTGCGCGTTAAAGCGCTGGTTCTAATGGTAAATTTAGTAATGAGATCCTCTGCCCGTGCGATCTTCTCGTTTACGTACAATTGGCTGTTGTCCGGCTGTTTTTTGGAGAAGATTTTTTGGAGCATGCTTCAATGTGTACATATATGGCAAATTGTCCGGTTTAATTTAAAAAATACATTTTATGTCAACATTAATAGTTGAATAGAATAAAAGAATAAGAAACTATATATTTCAATGGAGTTACGAGATATTCCCGACGATATATTCCCGTGCGAGATAAACTCGATAACGGCGATCCCGATTCAGATAATCCCGACATTAAAGAGATAATCCCGACGAGATGTTCCCGGGCGAGTTAAACTCGATAACGACGACCCCGATTTATATATTCCCGACAATGCAATAATCCCGACGAGATGTTCCTGGGCGAGATTGACTCGATAACGGCGATCCCTCTGTAGATAATCCCGACCACAATGGATAATAAATTACTGGCAGTTACTATAGTAACTAGTAACAAAAATATATTCTGAGCAAACGAAATAGTTGAAATAGTTTTTCAATCGCATCCAATCATATTTTCCATCATGACGAATGATGATATTTGTTTTCAATAAGCTTGTAGTCATTTAAGAAAAGCCGTGAGAGTAAGACACGGAGTTTATTTCTTAGGCAGAAAAACTGCTACCATTATATTAAAGTAAAGTAAGTATATTCTAGTAAAGAAGATCTTTATAGCGAGTTTCCAGTATAGCTGGAGTTAGTAAAATAGTTCTGGTTAGATACGTATAGAATATACATGTAGTTTTATTCACATGAATGAATTAAAGAATAATTATTGTTTATTAGTGGCAGGCGCGTAGCCAGAAATTGTCAAAGGGGGAGGGAGGCAAGGGCAAAATATTATGTACATATGTATAATTACAGTAATTTCAGACTTATGCTGAAAATCCAGAACCCAAATTTTTTTAAGCTCCTCAAAAATACCAAAAACGGATAGTTTGCATCCAAGTAGACCAGTTACGAAATTAATTTTTCAACAATGCCCATGTATTTAAATGGGAGTGTCAAAGGTTTCGGAAGAGGGTTTCACGGAATTAGATTTAGACAAAACTATTTGGCCGATTATTATGATCATGGACGTAATTTAACAGAAAATTAATTGACTAGATATTAGGGGAAATAGAAGATTTCGCATTTACTTGCGTAGAAATGTGCAATTTAGACCTTAATATTTAACGTTTTGCATAGTTTTGCACGTTTACATTGCAAGTCGAAATAACGACCAAACACGTATGCATATTTTTTTCGAATTCAGCATAAAAATTTACCTTTAGATCCCTAAACAAAGAAAGCTATAATAAAGAAATTAGCAACTTATTTGGGATTTAAAAGGGGTTTCATAAAAATTTATTTGCTATAATGATAATTGCTGTATTATTTATTAGTGAGTCATTTCCCACTTGTATTGGTGTACGCGGTAATTTTACTAAACGAAACGGCGAATTTTACTCTCATGTATTTGTTTATTATGATAGTTATTCTCTTTTCACTTTAATTAATGATATTACAGTCGGAAATAATCAAGAACATTCGAAATTGTTCGTCGTTCTCTCATTATCGAGTGAATTGCAATCGGGGTTATCTCATCGACTTTGTTATTGTCGGGGTTATCTCGTCGAAAATATTGTGGTCGGGGTTACCTCGTCGAAAATATTGCGGTCGGGGTTATCCCGTCGGGAGTATCTCCTACTCGGGGTTATCTCGTCGGGAATATCTCCTACTCGGGGTTATCTCGTCGGGAATATCTCCTACTCGGGGTTATCTCGTCGGGAGGATTGCTGTCGAAGTCTTCGGATGCGGGAATATCTCGGCACACGATTTCAATGATTATATTTTGCCTTTACACTTTTACAGGCCGCAACGTCACGAATATTGTCAATTTTGTATGCCCTAAACTTAATTATTCTTTAATATAGAATTGTTTAATTTAATGGACGTACTTTTCGTGTTAATATGACAAATTATTTATTTATTTATCACACGTAAGTAGCCATATTCATAAGCAAAAGCTTATTAGCTGGCAAATATCGAGAGAATTAATCACAAAACACTAAAATTAACGTCGATATAGCTCAATAATTCCAATGAAATGCCCAACGTCGGTGGTGAATGCTGATTACAATTATCCAAGTATGTATCAACGTATTTGAACAGCAATACATTAATCTGTTTATTACTTATATTCGTTCTTATGAATCATAATAGTCAATATAGTCATCAGTCATCATGAATGCGATAATAATTTCTATGAAATAAAAATTTATTAGTAAACAGTTTAATAATAGAATAACATGTTTAATCAACATGAACTATCAATATAGATTGTACATCGGATTGGAGAAATCAATTACGCTGGCTGAATACATTCATGAGTGTCTAGAGCTAAATTAAAATACAAAATTTTTCAAACAAATTTTTTTTTTAAATGCAAGTCAGCTTTGGGTATATATTTCTATATGGGTTTCTCCAGTTTAAAATATATTTAATAGGAATGTAAAATCTTCGTTCAAAATTGATCTTCTTCAGTTACAAATCATGATTGGAAATCGATCTTCTCCTGTTACAATCTTGATTCAAAATCGATCTCGTCCAGTTCAAAATCTTAATTGAAAACGAATGACTCCACATAATTATCTCGCCGTCCAAATAATTATTCATGATAAAAAAGCATTCGGTAAAATTTTCAGGGGTCAACGGTTGACTTTTCATAAGCAGAACCCATTTTCTTCGATCTTAAAGCGGAGGCAATGTAGATTTTCACAGCACGGCGAGTCCGAATAACAAGCATCGCCCAAAGCGCCACACTATTTTAAAAATTGTTCAAGACCAACAATTAGATTTCAGTTATAGGAATAATTTATTAGAATAATGTAACAATTACTCTGAAATTTAAAAACAATTATTAACAACCATAAATGAAAATTCTGACATCACATAACAAACAATAAGTTTAAATGATTAAAAATAAAACTGCCACTACATAATTATTTTACCATTGGTCTCGAAATTCCGGTCCCCCCTGGCGCTGGCGACATCACCACATTATTATTCCCTTTATCAAAGCGATAACAATCTCGCCAGAACATTCGACAGAAAGATTCGCAATCCTTGGATAAATTCCGACACTCCGTATCTTTGGTGACTAAGAAGATTTTGTTTTTCTGATTCGGATTTAACGAAGCCGCTTTTTGTGAATTTAGGATTTCGAAATTCGTGCGTCCTCCTGGTACAATTTTCTTATAGGGAAGAACTTTGATTCTGGCGGTAGGTGGCACTGATGACTTTGGATTTGGGATATAAATGGGAACTGAAGTTACTGAAACTGAAGGAATTATTCCTGGTGGATTGAGATTATCAAATACAAAACAAGTTTCCCAGTAAATCCGGCAAGTTTGTTTGCACTTTGATGAAATCGCTGAGCAAATTTTGGGATCTTGCTCTCCTTGAGTCGGATTAAAAATTATTATAAATATTATTATGAGTATTTTGTATTTAATACAGGTAAACATTATTAAATGTTTAATATTAATCGAATTTATTGCTTCACAATTTATCATCATTTATTTTGCGTGATTACTTTTGCCTACACATTTCGAAATGGACAAAAGCCGACAAAAATATGCTCATGAATATATGAAAGGCATACAAAAGTCGAAATAAATAGAACGCACGAGCTGTTGTATATAATGAAAGTGAAAGCCAGAGGATTACATTCAATGCAAATCAAAGGTCCAGCATAAATTAGTTCAATAAAATAAGCACATGTTAATGGACGATAAAGATTTTTCTATACACCAAAATTAAATTTATTCGTGTAACCCACTTTTTCTCCATACTCTCTTCGTAATATCTCCACACCGGTCTGCGTTGTGTCATTTAAAATGTCTAATTTATTATTTTTAACAATAATATTGATTTATCCTTATTTAAATACATTATACAAGCCCTATTCCGTATACAAATCAAACTAGCTTTTCAAATTCCGAAATCAAATGCCGATAATAAAGATGTTTGTTATGTTTTTATAATTAGAATACTACCCTAATTCTACTAATCAAAACGTACATTTAATACTTTTTACATATATTTATATGATTATTTAATTTATTTATTATTATAGTAAATTATAAATTATTATTATTAATTATAATTAATTATTAACTGTACACGCTATAAACAAATTTAAAAATATTGCCCCTGTACACACTGAATTTAAACCACGGGAAGAATCATCAACACGGTACGATATTGTATTCTTACGGGGGGAAATTGGACCCACAAAAAGTCAAAAATACTTAAATATGTATAATAAAAGAAATTTGTGAATTAATTAAATAATTAATTTAAATAATTAAAATTGTTTGTGAAGAATCTTCTGAGCTTCGCGAATAAGTGGGACGAGGGTTTTGAGGTGCGCGGCCTTTCTCAGGAAAGGGTGGACTAGGAGTTGATCGGCGGAGAAGCGCGTATCTACATCCACTTGGAGGCAGCGGTTAAGAAAGTCCTGAAATTCTGCTGACAGTTTATCCCAGCTAGGGATGGCTGGTCGTCCCGTGGTAGCAATTAAATACAGCGCCCTCAGTGGCGTTTCCTGCAAATATGGCGGCTCACCGTCGATCATCTCAATGGCCATTATACCCAATGACCAAATATCCACCTTAGCGCCGTACTGCTTCCTTGTGACCACTTCCGGCGCCATCCAATATGGCGTCCCCACCATCGTGTTCCGCTTCTCATTCTCCTGGACATTTGCGCAGAAGCCGAAATCCGTGACTTTGACGCATCCGTCCGAGCCCAGAAGGACATTGTCGGACTTGATGTCCCGGTGAATGACGCCTTTGGCATGTAGAAAGGCCACGGCTTGGAGGACCTCGTGGCACACGGCGGCAATTTGATCCTCCCGCATCATCGTCTCCATGACGACGTCCGTCAGAGGGCCCCCTTGAAGCAATTCCATGATCACCCACAAATGATCATCCACCACGTACGCGTCGAGGAAATTGACCAAATTAGGATGATTAAATCCCTTCATGACCTTAATTTCATTCAAAATCAGTTCCTTTTTGGGCTGACGTGCCAAGTCTATGTCCTTGATGGCGACGCGCTGCTGAGTCGTCTTGTCCAGCGCTGTGAAGACTGTGCCCGAGGCACCGGAGCCAACTTCCTTGTCCTTCTCGAACCGCAAATATGGATCCCCGGGGTTGCAGATCCGTCTCATTTCCAGCATCACGTCTTCGTCGGAGATGCGGGTGGGGTTCCGGATAATCACTTCACCTTCCCCTGCTTTGGCCTTTTCCGCAGCATTCGCTATTTCTTGATTCTGGTACAATGGGGGTTCTTGCTTTGTGGATTTTTTCGGGGGGAGCGTAGGGGGTTCATCGAGGATTTTGTTAATTTGATCTTCCTCCTCAGTCCCATGATCATCCGGATTTGCAATGCGCTTGACGGCCTGGTGGGTAGTTAAGTATGTGAGGAGCTTCACGGCCTGGATGGCTTGCTCGGGATTTTTATCCAACGCCCCGGGCAGTTCTTTTTCCAGGATGTTTACCCACTGGGGAGGGAGATTCCCCGTCTGGACCCATTTCCCATCCTCTACGGTGATTTTCAAGTCGTGCTTAAAACCTTCCGGTGAGCCGATTGAGCCGATCGAACTGCTTGTGGATTTACTGGGAAATATTATTTTCTTCAATTTATCCATGATGTTAGGACGTTCGTCTGTAATAAAAATTCGGGATTTAACAGGGTTTTTTAAGATTTCTAACTTAATTTTCTTATTATTCTCGTGCATTTAATCCTGTATTTAATTACATGCACGTTATATATAAAAAAAAATATTTTAATTTCGTAATTTATTTAATTTTATTAAGTAATAAGCAATGTAATAACAATATTATTTTATTACCGTGGGGTTCAATAAAAAGGTGCAAAAATCCAAATTGGAATAATCAGCATAACAAATCGTCTGGAAGTTTTGTAATTTAATTCAGTATTTATATTGTAATGTTATGCTTATAATTTATTGTCGATGCCCACTGTCAAATTGTATATTGTGTGCACGCAGCTGCAATTTACAAAAGAAATTTCCTTTTAGATTGGGCTATAAGGGCGTTGTCTATGCTGTATTTTTCTCCAGAATCCTTTTACTTTATGGAGTTTTCACGTTGTATGAGTTTAGTAGTCCATCCATAAGTATTTTTTAATTCTTTGGACGACTGCAGGGAACACGACTATAGTTATGGATAATTATTAGTGATTAGTAAAAAATTAAAGATTAATTCCGAGTAGTTGGCTCTGATTTCAATTCCTGAAATGAGATATTCTTTATGGGAAGGAGGCAAAACGGTGTCAGCATATGATGAGTAGGAAGTATATGCAGAAAATACATAAAAGCTGGCTAAAATGACTTTATTATTATAAAAACTCGTAGATAGAAACACACATTCAACACGAAGGAAAATGTATAAAAATTTCTATTTGTACTACTGTGATAAGGACATGAGGAAAGTAAACTGCAATAATTGTTCCGTCGGGTCTATACTTGAAGGTTTGCGGTCAATCCTCACTTCGGTATTCCCTCCTATATGTAGTATGTCCATATGCACTCAAAGTAGAACATGTAAGTAGGTTGATACAGAATATGCCAATATAAATGTTAATATAGTTATGTAAATGTTTAGTATTTTTGCCGGCATAATTTTTACTCATATATTTATTTAATTTCTATAATTTGTACGGGTACTATTCATGGAAATGGAAATATAGATGGTAAAAAATCCTAGAAACAAATGTATATGCACATAGTTTTGTTATGGAAAAGAGCGCTACTGCATTCTTCGAATGCAAAAAAAAGAATTACATATAGATATATTTTTCCACTATTTTAATTTTTAAATTATTTTACTAATTTGTTATTATTTTAATTGCATACATTTTTGTACAATGTGCACAATGAAAGTCTAGTACAAGATATGAAAATTTGAATTTAGAATGAAATAGAATTTATTAGGTCGATTCAAATGGCCTCCGCCTTTACGACCAAGAAAATTCCCATTTACCGCAGTAACCATGACCACCACTAAATTTATGGATGCCATGCAATTTTGACATAAAACAAAATGAACAGCATTCATATACCAAATAGATGATGCCCTAATAAAGATCTATTATCATCATTACTGTAGGTAGACAATTCAACTTTTTGAATTTTTTGCACATAAATAACTAGCATCGTCCATAGAGATGTACGTATTTTGCAATTAATTTTTCTGATGTCAAGCAAATCAATACTGTGAAGAAAGCTCAAAAGGTAACAATTTAAGGTAACAATATAACCCTGTGTTATACACATATTGTACATAATGTAATATGTATGTATAGAGTAAGATAGTAAAACTAATATTACTAATATAATTAATAATAGTATTAATAACATGCAA
Organism: Lipothrix lubbocki; assembly: GCA_034696945.1. Lineage (NCBI taxonomy): Eukaryota > Metazoa > Arthropoda > Collembola > Symphypleona > Sminthuridae > Lipothrix > Lipothrix lubbocki. The sequence goes on along the minus strand of JAQGAK010001463.1, from coordinate 6,909 downwards.
ATTAGTAGAATTAAGTTCCATATCCTTCTAGAATATTCTAATAGAATATTCTAGAAAGTTCATGTAACAAGAAGTATAGTATAAAAGGGACGAGAGACTTAAATTAAGGATCATTCGATCTCATTAATTTACGGAAGAAACATCTCGTCCTGATTGTGTCCTGAATAAAGGATTTAATTCGGAAAGTAATTCCCTCTCGTTGTCGTGTTTTATTATTATTATTATTTGGACATCGAAGGCATCCAAGGGTCCGGTTAACCTTATAGGTATGAAAGTGGTTTTTATTCATAATTTCATTTATCATATTTATCCATGAGTTAGCTTGGTTATAACTTGATTCAAATTGTAGGAGTTGTCATCATCAGCGGAAGGAGAAATAAATGAAATGTCTGAAAGGCATGATTCTAATATAGATTTTGTATGCGAAAGCAAAAATGCAGTTGCATTCTCGTTGTGCTTGTAACCTTGTAATTTCGTTGCTTCTCAGGATGTGAAGCGTAGCTGCAAATACAAAATAAATACTTATTTACGCTGTTGGAGATTTTTTTAACTTTGTTACCATAAATTTTGACGATTATTTTCTCACATCACCGTGAAGAAAAGGGGCTTTGCGTGACAATCATAAACCGTTGTTTTGCTCTTTCGACAGCTTCTTTCTAATAGTCTAGCTCCCATAAATGTTTTTATTATTTAACAAGAGTAAAAACCGGACAAAAATAGTGGGATCCATTAAATCCGCTCCTGCAGAAATAAATCGTAAAATTAAAGAATTCGTATTTTTGTAAATGTTTTTTTTGCGTATGAGTCTGGTTTGTTTATGTCCGTAAATTTTCTTTGAATTCCACCCAATTCCTCAATAGACCGTCATCATAAAAATGTCGTGGGGTACAAATGATGGATAAACAGGCTTTAATTTAATTATTTAATTCTCTCTTCTATGCACACGCTTGTAATTTTATGTAATAAATCCTTTTTGTATAACCTTATCACACAAACAAAATAGAAGATTCATGTTTGAGGCACGTCATCGCGGGGGTGAAAGTCGTCAAAATGAAAAGTTTCAACCCAGCCCGCAAGCGACGTTGGGCCAACGTTTCGCCAACGAAAAAAAAACTTAAAAAATAATCCTGGCCATATGAAATGAATTTTAAGCCTAGTTGGCGAATGGTTGGATTTGGCCGCTGGGGCGACATTAGGCCAACGTTGGCCCAACCGTGCCAGCATTGGCCCAACGTTAACCCAACGGACATTCCAACGATTTGCCGCTTGCGGACTGGGAAGATATTTTTAATTCAGAAGAATGTCTACAAAAATGGTCCGAGACAGAGATAGTTACTATTTTTAAAAAGGAAATCCAGAACTGCCGGAAAACTATAGAAGTATTGCCCTGTTTAATAATATTACGAAATTATTTACTTCAATAATAGCAAACAGATTGACTTTATGAGCGGAAACCAACAACGTACTTCCGGAAGCTCAATACGGGTTTAGACAAGCTCGCTTATGCACTGATCAAATATTCTCATTATCTAGTATTGTTCATATTCACATCAGAAATAGGAGAAAATGTTACTGTTTTTTCGTTGACTTTAAGAGAGATTTTGATTCCATAAGCCATAACCTATTGTGGAAAAAATTAAGTAGTTTAGGAATATCACAAAAAATAATTAAAATTATTCAATCATCATATAAAAAAAGGAGCGTTTAGGGTCCGAACAGTGAACGGACGCAGTAAACTGATAGACCTGACCGAAGGTGTAATGCAAGGAGATATATTATCCACGGTATTATTTGCATTGTTTGTATCGGATCTCGATGCATTTTTTAAAAGCAATAGATTGGAAGGGATCAGTATAGATTCGAGATTAGCTATATATATATGCTTATGTATGCTAATGACACTGTAGTAATGGCAATTAGCGAGGGAGACCTTAGGAGGAAAATAGCGGCTCTAAAAGAATATTGCGATAAAAATGGTCTTCAGGTTAATGCATGTAAAACGAAAATCATGGTTTGTTCAAGCGGGGGGAATAGTGGAATAAGGAAAAATTGTTATTGCAAAGGAACCAGGCTGGAATTTGTCAGAGAATATGTTTATCTTGGAGTACCGTTTGCGACAAATGGGAAATTTAATAAATCAGCTAATTACTTTATGAAGAAAGCAAATGCAGCTGCAACAGAAGCTCACAAAATATTACGAAAAACTGGTAACAGCTCTTGGGAGGCAGTGTGCATATTACTGAATGCAGTGGTTCTTCCAAATTCGCTATATACATACGCATATATATTTTGGATTTATCCCACAATTAGAAAGTGTAATACTAAAATTTATTAAAAGAATTCTCGCGGTCCCGTTAAGCACCCCAAATTAGATGATTAGATTGGAATGTGGTCGGCTGAACTTACGTGCAACAATTATACACCGATCATTGAAATATTTAGAGAAAATAAAAAACATGGATGATGTCAGGATCAGGATTCCCATCAGGGCGTTATCTAGACAAACATATCTGCTCAATAATGGAGACGGAGATTCAAGTTCGTGGATTGCAAGGCTGATTAACAAAACTGCAATTGAGGGAGGTGATAACTATAATAATGCAGATAATCTACTAATTAATTATTATACTATAATTGAAAACTTGGCTAAATGTTCCTTTGAGGAAGATGCCAACAGAGTAGTGGTATCGCCGTACAGTAATAAATACTTTTATTTACTTAATAACCAACTAGTAGCTAATTATCTAAATTACAATATATCCATTACCAAATTAGCTATAGCCCAAATTAGATTAGCTAGAACGTATAGGTGTAAGATATACTTAAGAGAGAAGTCTTACGTATTTAATGAAACAGATACATGCCCCTGAGGGAAGTATTGAAATTTCATTTAACATGTACTATTAAAATGTAATATACTAAACACACAGAGAAAGATTTCTAAATGATCGGTACCACAATAATAATATAATCAAAATTTGTAACAACATTGATAATGTTTTCAGTCACTCATTCTTCGATTTAGTATGTGACGTAGTAAGAACATATGATCGACAAGTAAGTTAGTCATTCCATTAGAGATGGTCAAGACAACACTGTAGTATTTAATACTAAATTACTTTAAGTATGTAAATTCTTTTTTATGATTTGTGTATGGGCTAATGACCCGGTATGCAATAGTAAATCAATCCACTTTTCCACGTATTTCTGTTTCAACAAACTTTTACCGTTAAATCTTTCAGAAATGGTACCTATAGTTTGCCACATACATTTATTTTTATGGTTTTACCTTATATCTCATTAGAAACGTCCTTTAAACGACGCGTATGCGTAACTACACATTGTCTATGTTTGATTATACAGTGCACACGTCTCACCCGTGTACGCGCGACGAATTTGAGTTTTGTACACGTACACGCTTTGAAACACACGGCGACACGATGTAAAAGACGAAATTAATAAATATCCAAATAAATGATTTAAAATTGAAGTACATTTTACCATAACCAGTTTGGAAATTGAAAATAAAAAATTAATTGCGCAACGTTCATGGTGCAGCCGCCGAAGCAAGTTAAAATGACAATATAGTAGTATATATGCGCACTATACATGTAAATATGACGCGCCTCCAACATATGTGTGTATATTTTTAAGGAAAGAATAAAAATTGATAATTTTGAGTCTGGTACTCAGAAGCTAGGGTTAAAATAAAATTACGACCAGGAAGGTAAATGTGATAGTGATTCAGAATTACCCCGAGAAAAGATCTGCGAGTTACAGTTATTTTGGAAAACAATTATGTAAACATTTTGAACTTTCCCTCCAAAACCGGGTCAAAATTTTTAAACATGGTAAATTTAGTTGAAAAAAATATGTTCTTAGGATTTAAGGACCTTCCAAATGAGGTACTCGGCGTCCTTTACAGTTTTTTAAATAGTTTTCCCGATTTTCTAAAAATGCCCTTTTTTATAGGAGAATAAAAATTATTGTTAACGTAATCATAATATGCATACATTTGTACTAAGTATGTGTTAGCCGGGAAGTTTCGTTTATTTTGACTAACTTATGAACCCTCGAAACCGTTACGTATACGGAAGACTAAATGTAATAAAGTGTGCGATTCTCTGATTCGGCACTTTCTTCCTTGCTACATACACTGGAACCTCGCTATAAGAGAACGCTATAAATCACCAAAATCTGTCTCTTATATAGAAATTCTTTTATAAAGAGAGCTCGTATGCATATAACCATGTATGACATGCGAGCTCAAAAGATCTCTTATAGAGAGAATTCTCTTATATGGAGGCCTCTTATAGCGAGGTTCCAGTGTATTTTGTAAATTATTGCATCCGATTATTATAATTGCAATTCAACGAAGGTATACATTGTCTCATTTTGGTAGCGTAGCTGTTGTAGATTGGAGGCTATCGAAACTTGATCAGAACATGTCGTCAGACATGCTTCTTTTGAACTCCCTTTAAATATCCATGATAAATAAGTAAAAATAAATAAAATTAATTTAGAATTTTTATTTTAATGGAAAAAATCTAGCGAGCGGTCAGCCATCGGGACAATATCCCACTGGCCCGCCACCTCCAAAGTTCCGGAAGGGAGGCAATCCATTACCGCCAGCCCCACCACCTCGTGCGATGTTCCCTTATGGGCGCATTGTGGATTATTCTTCCTCTTCTTCTTGCTCCAGCAGTTCTTCCCACTCGGCCTTTCCCCCCGGACAAGCTTCTGGCGGGCTATCGATGGCTGCCGGTGCGTCGCAAATCTCCAGAGTCAGAGCTAATAACACTGACGTCTCATCCTCTACGCGTGAATCCACCCATCAAGTATGTTCCTTGTGTATCAAATTTTTTTCATAGATGTCACTTTTGCTTTTTTAGGGCAGCGCAGCTTAAGCTGTACAGCCCAGATAATCTATCCATGATGTCTGTCTGTCCGATAACACGATAACTTCAAAACCCGTTATCGGATTTACTTGAAACGTGGTACATATAGTCTTTAGGCAAATAGCTTGGACAATTCCGTTTATGAGCAGGATACACCGGGTAGTTTCGGAGTTACCCGGGTTTTTACAGCTTATTTTTTTTAATTTGCAAAAAAATACACAATCTTTGCCAAACTTTGAATCCGACTTGAATAAAAATTTCGATAAAGATTGCCTAAATCCCGGTAAAAATAATTGATATAAAACATTTTGCTACAGCGGCGCCGCCCTTCGCGCACCGTCCTTTTTTGGGGCAGCATAAATCGTCGCGCAGCGATGATTTTTTACTAATAATACTCTGTAAATTATTATGATTATTAAATATTAAAAAATATTTTGGTGAAATGTTTTTTTGTTTTTTCGTAAAGTTATTTAAATGTCAGTAAAATTTTTTATTTTATTAAAAATGTTTGTAAAACATACATATTTGTATTTAGATCAGGGCCGTAACATCAAAAATAAACACGGGGTGACAAAGTGACAATATGTCAGCCATATTGTCTTCCAAGATTTCGCGCTAACAAATGCTATGAAATGTTGCTTGCTTTTTAAAAAATCATTTTTAATCGATGAAAATTTATTATGTAATTTATATAATTAATTTATCCATACAGTAGAGACTCGTTGTAACGGTCTTCTTTTTTAGGCAAATTTTCAATAACGGTCGGAGTTTTTGTACAGTGGAATTAAGTTTACAATTAATTTCGACTCTTATAAAAGCACTTCATTATAACGGTCAAATTTTTCCGCTTTATAGGGTGCCGTTATAAAGAGTTTCCACTGTATTTATTTATTTTTGACTATAATGCTTGAGAATAATTTTAAAAAAATGGTGAATAATAAATGGAGATTGAAGCAATAAATAATGTAATAATTAATTATTTATTGTAGGTGGAGCAGGACAATCTTCGGATGTCTCCGCCCCCAGGAGCGACGTCACGAGGGCTTGACCAGCCGCCCCAAAGTAGGGTTCGGCGGATGGAGCACGCGCCCCCGCCGCTCGAAAGAGCCCGTGGCATGAATTCGGTGCCATCAACAAGTCAAGAGTATTTCGGCTACCCGGGACCGTCACAGCCACGTTTCTCCCCTAACGGTATGTCCAGTAATTTAATTCCCCACATTTTTATTATTTCTATAACTACTTTCTCCATGTTAGAAACCTACTTACTTTTTCGCCCAAAGCCAAAAAAATTGGCTCTGTCCAGGAAAATGTGCCTGCAAATAAACAGTAAACATGCCCGTATGCACGCATCGAAGCAGATTTATTTTATTTCCCTTCCTCCTATTTCTTCTTCCCTTTAGTTCAATGGACGTCTATGCATACAAGTGTGTCTAACCATCATGATTTTGGCCTATACAATTTAATAATAATAAAAACAAAAATAATAATAGCAAGAGAGCAAAACTAGCCCAGGAGATTTACACTACTAGTAAAAAATCTGGCTTTTTAAAAATAATGAGATTACTTCGTCTTCTTTAAAAAAACGGCGAGTCGGTATAGGGAAATATTATTTGCCGACATGATGTAATTACCCATACAAACTTTATCTCATACTATTTTATGTTACGCTACTCATCCCGACTTTCTCTGCTTTCTATTTTCTCTCTCCCTCAATTTCCCTCTCTCTCTCTCTCTCTGCTTTCTCTTTTCTCTCTCTCTCTCAATTTCCCTCTCTCTCTCTGCTTTCTCTTTTCTCTCTCCCTCAATTTCCCCCTCTCTCTCTCTCACTCTCTCAATTTCTCTCAATTCTCTCTTCTCTGTCTAGTGGACACAGCGTATAAACACATAGGGAGTGCGTTTAAGTGCACATATTATTATTGGGATTGCAAAATTTTAGACAGCCATCTTTGTGTAGAAATATAATCTGCACGTACATTTTGCAGTCATTACATCAGACATAGCGCAGATACGT
>JAQGAK010001462.1:0-32110 GCA_034696945.1 Lipothrix lubbocki | reverse complement strand
CTCTTAAATTCCTTTCATGATGCTGAAGGGAAGTGAAGAGGGCGTGAAGCGCGCCGCAAAATGAAACTCTACATTACCTGCGTGAAACGCGCAGTAAGCACGAAGGAAAGTGAAGTGAACGGGAAGTGTAAATGATACTATACACTTAGCTTTAGAAACAAAAGGACACCATAAACAGCAAGTTGAGTAGACGTAGACATAAAAACACAAAATCAACATAACGACAACCAAGAAAGAGTTATTGTCGACAGAAACAAAACCCAGATAATATAATTAAAGTTGAGCTAAATGTAGCTATAATATACAAAGCGTCCAGCAACAAAAAGCAACTGGTAGTTATAATAAAGAGCCCGTTGAGACGTAAACTTGCACTGATGTTGACAGAACTCGGAATTACTTCCATAATCCCAACAGCCTGGACACATTAATAGAGTAATTAAACAGACCAAGTCCCGACAGCAGTACAAAGACATGTTAAAGGATACAGGATAGAGATAGATGTTTGACATCATAAAGTCGAAAATAAACTGTGAGAATGTATGTAGCTATGGCACATGATATCTTAAAAGTATAAAACTAAAACAAGATTAAGTAGAAAAACCGGTTAATTAATTAAGCAAAAAGGACTCCCGTCAGAGCCATCCAGACAAACAGCTACATATTTCTCTTACTTTAAGAATACCTCAGTTCCAAAGTGAGTATTTTTAGTGTTCATTGTGCATATGTACTCTAATGCCCGAAGGATAAAACTCCTTGTCGGCATTCAAATTCAGTTAAGAAAATTAAATCTGAAAGGAAGGAAGGAATGCTTCATGTCCTACATACAAATCGTAACTTAACTACTGGCTAGCTCCTGCACATATGTATATGCATAGTATATATGGCCAATCAGGATGTGATGACGAGGAGAGAAAACGGTTGTGGATCCTACGATATTGAAAGAATTAAGAAGAGGCAGGAGATATAGTTGTATAGCTACCTTGGGCTCCGTCCGACACCAAAACATTTTACAACAAAACAACGGACAATCAAATCTATAACGTAGTATGAACGTGTTGAGTGGAAAAGATAAAAATCTTTTTATCACTTTTTGTAATGTAACCCCTGCCGGGTCACCATCATCATGAATGAATCCCCAAATCTTTAAATCCCTCCAGTCTTAACCTGGACCAAGTTTTTCCATCAGGAACACGGACGTTCTCAACCACAATCTTTTACACAAAAGAGCTATTTTTTTCTTTTTATGTATTAAGTGTACATCCACAAACAAGCCTTGTTCAACTCAAGCAATGTGTAAAGCATGTCCATTTGTAGCCATTTACAGACTCTCCAGTATTATTAATTCATCCCTTCGAATTCCTTAGTGGAAGGTAAGTATAATGGTGAAACTCCTCATGGTAAAAGTTTCGATGTTTTCATTAGCAGTAATTTACTATTCAGATTTTTCCGCTCATGAAGTATACTTAACTAAATCGACGGCTAATTCTACTACACGTAACTTTAAGCATAATAAATTTTTAACGATACAAACTATCAAACGACGACACTTAACAATAAACATGATCAAACTTTGAAATTTCGTATAAACATTACATATAGATAGATATTACAGTTACATTACATAATATTACAGTTAATTACTAAAAAAATCCCTGATATACAAAAATAATCTAAACAAAAAGACTCACATCCAATGTGCAGATCCAACCCGGGCGAAGCTTAGAAGGACGAAGATCCAAGGGAAGGCTAGCAGATATAATCCTCTCATGGCTTTTAACCTTTTGCACTCTACATCCTTCGTACACTCATTCTAAGCGTAAGTAATTTCGTGGTGACTAACAGAGCGCTTGCACCTTTTACTAAAACCAAGTAATTAATTAAGTCGCACACTCTAAACTGCTGTGGGCTTAATCGATGGGTTCCTGGAATTCTTGGGAGCGATCATGAATAGATGCTTTTATTGTGTGTATCAACTGTCCGCCCTTAAACGGAAATGTGTGTGTCTCTTAAGAAGTGTGATGATAGAGGACTTGGATGAAAAATGGACTGTGTAGCCTAAAGTAATCGTCAAAGTAATCACTTTGGTTGTAATTACAGTCGTTAGTACAAATGACGGTAATGTTGGAGCAACTTTTCAAGTCAAGCCCCAATGTTGCATTGAAGATGAGCGTGTACGCGGGGCTCCTTAGGACGAGGTTGAAGTTTAAAACCAGAATGGAATTTGCACTGTCACTTTCTTGTATATAGCAGATACTGTAAGCTACCAAAAGTCAAGTAAGCAGAAGATGAGCGCTGGAACGTTTTTGGGATTGAACCGGCATTGCATGTATGCCCTCACCACCATAAAAGCTCAAAGACGACAGAGACTTCCGAAAGAAGGATGCTGATAAGAAGGGGAAGGAAACAAGACTGAATTATTTATTTGACTCTGTTGTTTTTCATCGTCGTCGTAGTCGTCGTCTGCCTGAATCTTCTCTTGTGTGCTGAACTCACTCCACTATACACAGCCCTTTCGTCCAATTCGAAGCCTTCCAAAGTGTCTTCTTCAGCTGCTCCTGTTCGCTCTTCTTGTGTTTTTTTACGCCTGGGTCCTCTCCTGAGTGTTCACGTAATATTCACAGAAGAAAGAGCAAAGCAGGTTGTCTTGACTTAACTCTTTTTCTGTCTCTCTCTCACTTCCTCATATATAGTTATGTCCCTTAAAAGGAGATCCGTCAAAAAATCCAGATCTTCCAAACTATGCAAGCTTTGACTATTATTCCCACATCAGTACGAGATGTTGGTCTTCCTCTATGGCTTTATTAGTTAAAGTCGAATTTAAGTTTTAGACTTGAGGATTGTCTGGACATTGCAAAACTGGTATAAATCAACAACAACAAGCACGGACAGACTGGGATTATATAAGTTTACAACCGCTGCTCTTACAACCTTTGCTTGGTCAATACTTCACAATTGAAAAGACAGGCGGGATGAGCTGTTTCTTTATCCAACAACGTGCTCGGCAGGTTGTGGGGATTCAGGGTGAGAAATAACGCGAGAACTTGATTGTTTCCTTTTGTTTCTCTCTCTCTCTCCCGTTACTCTTCTCGTCCTGACCAGAAGCTTCAAATTCAATGTCAGTATGCTAAACCACTGGGTTTCCTAAACACGGTCGAGTGTAAACGTGTGTACGTGGATAGATACCTTCCAGCTATTTTACCTTCTCAAGACTTTCTTCCTTGATTTTTCACTCCCTCTCTCACTCTCTCAAACAAAATTGTTATTCCTGTACTACAGCGTTTGCCCAACACCGCCGCTTGAATGCTTAACGTACAATTACCACTTGGGAACTATAGCATTCAATATAATTTCAAGCAAGAGCAAAGTAGGAATGAACAATGTAAAAAGCTTGTTAATCTTTATACACGGCTTTGCGTAAGGTACGAGGTCCAGTAGCTACTGCGGCGGCGATGCTCAAGTCCTTAATAGTTAACAAGAGCTGGAGAACACTATAGATTAGGGGGTATACGTTTTCAATGTGATCTTTTAAAATTTAATAGGTTCAAAACCATAAACACATGCATGCTCTCATCCGCTTTGTACTCCTTTATAGCACTAGCCTTGTTTCATTGTACACAGAAAGGTTCGAGGAGGAGAATGTTGCAGGGGAAACCTCGGAAATTATTATTATTACAAGAGCTGCTTCGTTTCAGATTTACGTTTATGTTTCTGAAAAGATTTAATGAAACACAATTACACAGATTGTATTACTAAATGCAAATTATTGGTGTGAAATAAAAATATAAGGTTATCATTATACTTATATTTAATTCAATGCCACCTGAAAAATCTAAGCGCGATTTGGACTAGTAGTTTGATAATACAAAGACTTTTGTTGCATATATGCATAATAAGTATATATACTTATTTGTACAAAACATGCGTTGAGAAACTGAAGTAGAAGCCATCGACTGACATTGGAGAAACTTTAAAAATGCTGAAAGAATAAAAATTATGAAAGAAATAAGACGAAACTGCACAGGTGTAACGTTAAATATATGTACAATTTCAAAACCGCCAGAAGTGGAAATGAAAACTCTTTTAAAAATGCATGCTCCTACTATAGGGAATATTACTTTTACATGTAAATACTATAAGGCACAGCTCATGCAGTGAATTGAGTTTAAAAACATTTCATGTTTAGACGAAAATTTCACGGTATTCCGGGACACTAGCTTTCCCTTTAGCAATTTCGTGAATTACGATACATACTAGTTCCCATTATTATATGTTCTGTTACACATTCGCTTGAGCTTACTTAAATTGCACAACGTACCTAGTAGTTCCCTAATGAAAACTGAATAAAAAGTTTAAGAAGTAGTTGAAAATTCAAGCGTTGTGAATTAAACCCTATATACAAACACTAAAGTTTGTATTGAGAAACTGGCAAAGAGAATAATAAGACATGGAAGAAAACGAAGATGAGGAACGGGCTCTGGAGAGAAATGTGGAGCCGGCAGAGCAAGGAATACAGAGGAGAAGTGTTTGTTGGTGGGGTCGTCTGCCTCCATTCATCGTCTTTGATCTTCCAAGCGTATCAATTTAATTGGTTCGGTATGTACATTTATTTGAAAGAGCTTACCATTCTACAGTATTATGTATTATTTTACAGTCTAAGCAGCGATAACGACCGTGTATATAGATCCACCAGTAAAATAATGCAAGGCAATTTCATATATATGTAGGTAGTAATGTAATGGGTCGGGAAAGGCGGCTTTGATCATTACCGAATTAATTATTCAACCCAGTGAAACTCATCTTGTCATCTGGCTCCGGTCCTGGCTACAAGATAACAGGAACATGCTACATATTATAATCATGAGTGAGAGTACTTACTATCTAATACATAACATAAGATGCACCCGCTCCTTCCGAGCCCTCCTTGTTTTGCGGCCTTACACATCGTTAAAAACTTAAAAGTTAGTTAAAATTAAGGAGTAAGCAGGAGCACTATCAGCTGCCGAAGCACAATCAGCCCCGCACCGAAAAAAGTCGCTTTTCCTTTTAACTTCTACGCTTCTCCTCTGTCACAATCAAATTAGCCATCGCTCCGTAGAGTTAAACATTCTAAATGCTAAATTATGCTTTGTATCCAAAATTCAAAACTACAAGTGAAACACATAACGTATATGTACTTAAATGAAATATAGGCACAAAGAATAACAAAGGGATCATATGTAATAAGTTGGAGCCCAGCCTTGACTGTAGTTATGATTTTATAATGCTCCCTTTATGACGATGATTATTCCCTCCGATTAGACTGTAAAGACTTAAATTTTCAAAATGGTTGCTGTAGTATGAAGTTGGGGTTTAGTATTTATATAGCTACATAACAACGAATTCTATACATAGTTCTAAAGTTCAGATATACTATATACCTCCTTTGGTTCTTCTACTTCCTACTCTTTCCATTGTGAGAAGCGAGAGAGACTGAGTGCATTTATGTAAAATACATATTGTGCAACAAGGGAGAAGTAGTAATTCTTATGTAAATGCAGCTTTGTCTACCAGGGACCAAGACTAATTGAGAATGAGCCGTGAGCACGAATCGACGGACTTGATCGCAATGAGATTTTAACAGTCGGTGAATTTTTAAGTGTAGGATACAATACGACAATAAAGGTTTAAATCACGGTCCAAAATCAAATAAGGTATTTATTGCTTTGTGAACAGCCCTAGCAGATAGGGTGCGTGCACTTTGCTTCACCATATTATTATAATAAAGTAACCAGCAAAATACATTGTGCGTAGACAATGTACATTATTCAAGATACAAATATACATAAATACACGGTACAGGTAACAAATACATACATAGATTCTGAATATGAAATACTGTATATTGATTTTTCCGTGTCATTCTGCATCTTTATATTATTTGTACGAGATAATAGGAAACTACTAGTATACTATGCGGTAATAAGTAATAAATATTTCGAATTAAAATGTATGTATTTTAAAATATTAAATTATAGATAGACAAAAGGTAAGGGGGAGTGTTAGCTACGCTTTCGCCATATTAATTGCATTATACAGATATCAACCGCAATGATGAATTTAAATACTTGTCGACGGGAACGGGCTCAAAAGTGATCCTTATGAAATTATAATACAATCAATAATATTGACAACATGGCTACTACTACGTATAATATAATATGCTACTATGTCGTGATTTTAAAAAATGAGGAACGGAGAAACATTATTTTATGGAGGGATAAATGCGATAAACATCTTCACAGGGATTGAGGCTGGAGGCTATATGAGACTAACAACGTTCCTGGCTGACTTATGCTATCTCACCTTAAATCTGTGTTACTGAGAGACGTGGGCATAACACTAAAACACAAGAAGACTACCGACTCATCATTGGACACTGCAGGACTTTTCCCACTCTATCACTCATTTTATCGCTCTTTCCTTGCCAACCTACAGAAAGGGTTAGGGTTCTGACAAAGCTTGTGGAGTATCATAATACTCTATAAGCTTTAGAGTTCTGAGAATTTGTCTTCCAACGTTATGCCCATGTACACTTTATGCCTTTAATAAGGAACTTGTCAATGGATGTCTTCCTACTGTATATGTATAGATGCAACATATATGTATATTTGTGAATACTTATGCGGCAGCCAAAGACATTATATAAGCAGGTGACCAGAATTATTTTTATTTTATAGTCTACTAGCCTACAATCACTTTTCAATGACTGACAACTTCACCCATAGTTGAATGAGTATACAGAAAGTCACAAAATCAAGCTGGAATAATATTGAAACAACAAAGTAGAGTCGGAATGCACATTATACTGTCAACTCCCAACCCGCTTGTAATAAACGCCTGGGCAATCTGAAAACACCGAGTCCAACCAAATCAAGGAAAAGGAAAAATAAAATGATTCCCTGGAAATCAAAGGGGTTTGTTGTCAAGAAAAACATTTGAAGGTTGAAAAGACAAAGATCGCATCTTAGTATACGGGTGGATTAAAAATACATTAATTTTTAGGGATGATGAGATCCTTGCAAATTGGCTGATTTCGTGCAAACGTTTCCGCCATTTTGTTACCGGAATAGCGTCATTAACTCTAACCTTCAGAAATTCCTTCGCGAATAATTTCATTTGTAATAAAAGTAATGCAAGTAAGTTATGCAATGCAATTATACAAAATATAAGTACAATTAATTATAATTTATTTATACTCCTACTGGAGTATTTAGTCATTGAAATGTACTGGAGTTCTCAATGGGAATTAAAAGAGCGGGATTGCAGACGTTCAAATAAAAATAATAATAAATGGTTTGCTAAAACACTTGTAAAAGTACTTGAAATAAGTAATCATTTTTTCGACTCCGAGTAGAATAATCCGATTTAAAATGTCTTTAAAAATATACATTGATGGATTTTCTCAACCAGCAAGAGCTCTCTTGCTTTTCGTTCGTGCTACAAATATTCCAAGGGAAGAAATTGAAGTGAGGACTGGAGCAAGTGAGTGTATCTTGTTTTATAAATGCTATTAAAGAAATATATTTTTATGTTGTCTAACTAATTCAAAATTTATTATTTTTTTAACAGATCAACACAAAACTGCGGAGTTCAAAAAAATTAACCCGTTTCAAAAAATACCTGCTATTGATCACAATGGATTTAAACTTGCTGAGAGGTATTTTTACCTTGAACTTGTATCAATTTTTGAGCATTTTTTGCATTATATATATATATGATAGTAAATAATTTTGACTTTTTAGTGTGGCCATTTTACGGTACTTAACCAAAGCATTTCCAGTTGACGACCACTGGTACCCCAAGGAAATGCAGGCTCAGGCAAGAGTAGACGAATATCTAGAATGGCAACATACGGGATTGAGATCCCATGTCGGAAAGCTTTTTGTCTCCGTCCTCCTACCTCAAACGCTGGGACTTCAAAAGTGCAGTCCAGAGGTCACTAAACAAGCAGAGGAATCGCTGTTGAAAGCACTGGATGTCGTGGAAAATGTTTTCCTTGAAAGAGGCAATTTTATCGCTGGCGATAAAATTTCCATTGCGGATCTTCTTGCTGTTGCAGAGCTTGAGCAGACCAGTATGTATCTATAGGAATTTGATGGAATATTAAATATATGGACGGAGGTACAGCAATTATATCCAAATGTAATTTTGTATTTGATCTGTATTGAATAGGAATGGTTAACTACGATATGAGAACTGTTCGCCCGGGGATCGCAAATTACTTGGACCGCGTCAAGAGCCAGTTAAATCCTCATTATGATGAAGTCCACAAAGCAGTGTACAAATACCAGGCTAAGCGTGCTAAAATGGAGGAAGACGCGAAAGCATCGAAATAATTGCAATTTTGCTTCCTAATAATTATGAAGACAATCATAATTTATTGATTTAGTAATAAAATCTAGAAGCATTATATGGTCGATATCTCAGGAGCTTATTTAGTAGAGCTATTCTGAATACGTGCACTCAAAATACATATAACAAAACACATAGTACAAAGAAAATCAAAACTAAAAAATACTGTCCTCTACGTAAAACAACTACAAAAGACTGAAAATATCCCCCAAGAATATAATATTTTGTGCCCACGAAAGCTCAAAATACATTGTTCATAAGAAGCTGATGAAAGCCAAATTTTAGACTACAACGATTTTACAGATGTGATGTATACAATGTCGTTTTATTTTCTCCTACTACAAAAATTTATTTTGAAATTGATACATACATCATCTCTTTAAAAGAACGTCAAAACGAGGTCAACTTTTAAACATATTTATAGGATCGTTTAGGTTCACTGGTCACAACCTCATTTCACCAACCTTTTGCCAGGCAAAATAATAATTATTTTATATTGGCCTATTGGATGTTACACGTAGCCGTTCCTGAAATATTTTCACAATCTTTATTCATTTTTATCGTGTTGTCATCTCACCATTAGTGCCTCCTCCTGGCTTAACTCAATCAGTCATTGTTGCATGCAAGATTACACTTCGTCTAACTTTCCCGAATCATTCGGGATTCATTGGCGCCATCTACGTATATTTTTACAAGCAATTTAATTAACACCACTACGGCATTCTTGTAAAAGAGTTTAAATGTTTAAGCAATTGGTAAATTCTCATTATTTATGTATTAAATAAAATATCTTATACATTCAGGGAAATATGCTGCTAAATAAAAATAATTTCTATGCATTTTATTTGCATTTGAGTTAAATAATCTCTTATTTTAATTTCAAACTTAAAACCCAGTACTGACAAAAGTTTAATTTAGCCCTGCCAGGACTTGAACCTGGAATCAACTGATTAGAACTCAGTCGCTTTATCCATTTAGCTACAGGGCTTGGTAAAAGAAGCTGTGTAATAATTTAACAAAATATAAAATAATGATGAAATATAGCTTCTCTTTTAACTCATCTTCCAAGTCGTCAACATAAGGTCTATGCAAATAGGTGTGTCAGTATCTCACATCTTAAAGGTACAATTTTGTTCTGCTATATACATACATACATATAATACATATAGTAAAGTTGCAAAGGGTGAAAATGAACAAATGGTTTAGAAAGGTTCGGATATTAAAATTGTGGTAAATAAAATTATGTAATTTTCCCGCTATTGTTTATGGACATGTTGACAAGGTCGCACTGATATCAAATCAAGTATAAAAGTAACTATTCCATGTGTTCATCTTTAAAATATATAGATCTAATTAATTCCAGCATACTTACTTAAGCAATACATCCATGTTTTGTGAAATTCCGGAGATCTAATACAAGGGAAATATCTTGGCTTTGTTCATACAAACGTTTCCACCATGTTCCGTCCAGAAATAACTTTGTTTACTATAATGGTTTCGGATTATATCAAGGTTATTACATTAGAGGTATGTAGTATCTATTATTTCTATATTACAGACTTTGCAAAAAATAATAATGCATTAATGTTGTCCATTAGTTGTTATGTAAACCAACGAATTTTTTAATTGGGCAACCATTTTTATTAACGCCTAATAATAATTTTCACATTAAAATTTTCACGTAAAAAATCAAGTTTTTTAGGGGCGTCGTCAGCGCCCCTTATAAAATGACCTGTGTCCTTACGTCCGGCGACAGAATATCTCAATAACACATGGACCGATTGCCCCCAAATTTTCCTTAGGTTCTTGGGGTCAATGTCACTAGTAATGTCGGTGTTGAAATTGGACAACATCGGTCCAGCGGTTTTTTTGAAAAAAAAAATATCAAAATTTTGAAGTTTTCAATTTTCTGTGCAAATCTTATAATAACTCGTTAACAAACAAAGGGATTTTGTCTAATTGTTTTACACACTCTTGGGGTCACTTGTGACGCTGCTACAAAAATTGTTCGAAATCGGGTGAATAGTTTTTTTGAAACAAATGACAAAATTTTGAAACTGTTTGTAAGTTGTATTATGCAATTCTTTCCTAATATAACTCCTAAACTAAATACTAAACTAATAAAGGGATTCATTCAAACTTGTTACACGTATTCCTGGGCTTAATATCATGTCTACTGCTTCGGTGTTGAAACTGGTTCACAGCGATAACCATTTCAGTTGTGGAATTGAATTTATTTATTTCTCAATGCACCCCTCCCCATCATCCATTTTAACCCTGGGCGCTGACACCGTGCCTTTGCGCAAGCACTGAATTATCGCGAAGCGATGATTTTTAAATTATAAATATTTAGGTATTTAGCAAAATGTGCGTTAACTTCATGTGAAAGCCTGAGTTTGAACAAATTCAGAACTTTTAATTACATAATATAATAAAATTGAATTTGATTGAATGTATATTAATTAGAAATACGTTTGAGTTTTAAATTAAAATGAAAAGAATGGGATTGCACTTGTACATTGCATAGGCGTTTAAATAGAAACATTTGAAAACAAAAAATAAATAGATACTCAACATCACAAAAGATGTCTTTAAAAATATATATTGATGGATTTTCTCAACCAGCAAGAGCTCATATAAAGCAGCATATAAAAAGTGTCCGTCCCAAAATCGCAAAGTACTTGGATCGCAGTCAAGAGCCAGTTAAATCCTCATTATGATGAAGTTCACAAAAACGTTTATAAAAGTCCATTCTAAATTGCATAACTGGAACAGAAAGAAAAAACCCACCATTGATTTAAGTGATTTGTTGTGAAAAAAAATTAAAATAATAGCCCTGCCAGGACTTGAACCTGGAATCGACTGTTTATAAGGCAGTTGCTGTAACCATTTAGCCACAGGGCCTGATAAAATAATGGCCATTATTTTATAACAAAATATAAAATAATGATGAAATTTTCTTGCTGTATTAACTCATTAAAACTCATCTCCAAAAGCTTTAACTCGAATCGGGCCAAAAAGGTGCAATAATCTCTTCTATTGCATCACACTCAATTGGAAATTATGTAGGTGAGTCACCCACTCATCAAACACATTTCCGTTCCCCATAATTATAATTGAGTCTCATCTGGGAAAATAGAAACTGGGTTAGAAAACAAATGACATTAAAATATTGTTATCAATCACTTCGTACAGATACTTGCAAAATGTTGCACTTTATGTTTAAAAAAACATAAAAGCCGTGCGTTCACCTTAAAAATAAGTAATAATTAAAAATATAAATTACACCATTAAGAAGCGAGGTTCATTCCTACGTAAATTTTACGCATATAAATATAAGCACAATACCGTACTTAAGCATGTTGTAAGTAATAAATTTTTGGAGCATCTAACGGTGAAACTACTTGAAATTGAGCATTTCGCGCAAATGTTTCCGCCATATTATTTCCCAAAAAGGTGTTCATTATTATATTGCAATAAAAAATAAAACATTTATTCGCGCGATAAGTAGCTCCCTCTCCTTGTTTAAGTTGTCGCTACATTAAATTGTAATAATATTATTTTTTATAATTTTTATTATTTATTATATTTCAATTCTTATTATTTATAATTTTTATTATTCTTATTTTTTATTATATTTATATTAGCTTTAATTCTAATTGTTTAATTATTTGATGAATATTATTGTTATTATTATTTTTTATTTGTTTTTATTACTTTTTTTATTATTTAAAATTTGTATCCGTATTATTTACTATTATTATTTATTATCTTCTCCAAACTGCTGGACAACAGCATAAGCGATTCCATCTAACGCCATCGAGAACGGGCTTGGCGCGATTCTGGAAATTTAAATCCAAACCCAAGAACCACTCGGAACTGAAGAATCTAAAGGTTAAACATCTTGACCTTTAAGCGGTATTACGTTCATTACGTGATAAAAACTAGTTTTTGGATTATGTAACAATAATTTAGTATTGTTTAAAAAGCCTTTAAAAATATTTTGCAAAGGGTAGTAAATAGTTTGGGACATTATTTGAAAGAATATTGATTGTCTTATTAATTATTATTTAATCCGAATAAACATGTCGGTAAAAATTTATATCGACGGGTTGTCACAACCCGCAAGAGCCTTAATGATGTTTGTAAGAGCTGCAAAAATTCCACGGGAAGAAATTCGAGTTTCGATTGGAGCTAGTAAGATGTTTATATAATCCGTAAAAAATGTTTAATTCCTGAATTAATTAAAATTACAATCTGAAATAATAGATAATATGAGTTTATTTATTACTTGATTTTATACCGTCGAAGGCTTGACTATTGACTACTTTTTAATATTTTAATTTTCGTGTTGTTGACAGTGCAGCACAAAACCGATGATTACAAGAAGGTGAACCCTTTTCAGAAAATACCTGCAATCGATCATGATGGATTCAAGCTTTCAGAGAGGTACTAACAACAACTCCGGTATTACTGGGTAAACCAAGGTTAATTGATAGGATCCTATCTATTAACCTTGCCTTGGATAAACTAAGGATCACGGCGTGGTCGTATTTATTTGAATCTATGAAATCGTTTTTGTTGAAAGAATCATTATTGTTGGATATTGCATATGTTATTGCAGTGTAGCCATTCTTCGTTACTTAAGCCGAACCTTTCCAGTTGAAGATCATTGGTACCCAAAGGACAACAAAGGTCAAGCAAGAGTGGATGAATATCTGGAGTGGCAGCATTTGGGACTTAGAGCTCACGTCAGTCGTCATTTTGCGTCAATTCTACTTCCACACTTGGTTGGGCTCAAAGAATACAATGAGGATTTCACCGAGAAAATGGAGAAAGCCATGCTGAGTGCCTTTGATGACATGGAAAGGGTATTTTTGTCCCGGGGACCTTTCATTGCTGGAGACAAGATCTCAATTGCGGATCTTGTTGCTGCAGGAGAACTTGAGCAACCACGTACGTTCCGAATAAGTCTACAATATATTATTTTATTTCCTTCAAAAATATTCGTACATATACCTACGGTCATTTTATGTTTCATTCACAGGATTAGTAAACTACAACGCACGAAAAGCCAGGCCGGCTATCGGCAAGTACTTGGATCGTGTCAGAGATGAAATCAAGCCTCACTATGATGAAGTTCATAAAGCTCTCATGAAATTTCAATCTCTTCGAGCTGAAGCTGAAAAGCATCCTGGAAAGTCGGATGATTAAAGAACAAAAAGCTCAAAGCAATCATACTATACTACAAAGCCTTTAAAGCTTCAGATTGTAGAATAATTAAAATCACTATTATACCTGAAACCTGACATGTATGTAATAAGAAATGCCAACTTTTCATTACTGTGCAATAAGAACATTAAATATTATATTACAAAACTATTTCCGGTTCTATTCCCGGTATTCATTATTTCTAAAGAGTATTACTTCGGCATAATTTATAAGTATAGTATATATAATATATAGTAATACATTTTATATAATAATTAAATAAATAGTATATAACATAGGTATATATATATATGTTATATATTTTGAGCCAGGGGCGTCAGAGCAGGGCGGGAAGGTGGGCAATTTGCCCACCCACGAGATTGCCAGGGTGGGCATTGCCCGCCCTGGCAAAATCTAATATTGCTAAACAATACTATATCCATTTATATTGTAATAAAATATTTATTGTAAAAAGACACTGTTTTGCAGATGTGGTTTTCAAATTAACAGAAAATGGCTGAAATTATAAATATTTACTTCGAATGTGATTGCCGGCTTGATGTCAAGCTAGATTCGTGTGCAGTGCTTTGTGTCGATGAGTGGAAGAGTTTAAATGTTTATTAAACAATATTAATGTTATATATTCTTTCGAAAATTATTTAATGCGTATAGCAAAAATTATTTTCTGAATATATTTAATTATAAACTTTTTAACGACCTTTAATATGAAAAAAAGAAATGGTCGTAACTAGAAGGGCCGTTTTAATTTTAAAACGTATTAGAAGCTATTAAAGTTTGACAATGACACAGCGGCTACCGTTGTTGCGTCGTCCAATGTCATTCGGAAGTTCCAGAACGTTTAGATTTAGAATTAGCTTATATAAACAGGACATAATAATATTTTCTCGCAAAATTATACGAAATCTTAGTTTATAAACGTGTTCGCAAATTTGTATACAAAACTCGATTTTAGCCACAAAACAAACTTTATTAAAATATTTTGATCCATTTTTAGCCATTAAAATTGATGAATGTAAAAAAAACAAAATTATGTGAATATACTGAACTGTGGCTGAAAGAGAATGCTTGTATAAAAATTCTCTTATAA
Organism: Lipothrix lubbocki; assembly: GCA_034696945.1. NCBI lineage: Eukaryota > Metazoa > Arthropoda > Collembola > Symphypleona > Sminthuridae > Lipothrix > Lipothrix lubbocki. The sequence continues at coordinate 17,400 of JAQGAK010001462.1, read as the reverse complement.
AGAGAGTTCCCATGTATGACAACCGAACCCAAAGGATCTCTTATAGAAAGTTCCCTTATATGGAGATATCATATAACGAGTGCCAGGTGTACTACATGAAAAGTGCAAGTTAAAGAAAAATTAAGAGGCAACTGTAAGGCTCGATAAATTGCCACATTATTGCCAAAATCCTAAAAAATCTTGCAGATTTATGGTAAAATTTTGGGGCCAAAATCGCAAAAGTCCCCTCAATATGGTCGCCATGAAAGTATTTTTGCCCACCCTTGATCCCGAAGCTTCCGACGCCCCTGTTTTGAGCGTTTAATAAATGCGCTTTTTCCTCATTATTATGTTCTCCAATATTATGTTCAGAAGCTACAACAGCAATCACAACTACGAGTTCCAAAACACCTTTATCCGTTTATTCACAATCTAATTAAAATTAGTTTCTGGGAAACTGAAGATCTAAAAGACCATGTCATTGGTTACGTAACTTATCTTGTAAATTATAATCGGCTAAAAATAAAAATATTTAGAGCTTCTCAAGGGCTGAATAATCCGAGTTCTGACGCGCTGAGCATTATAAATAATAATACAAATAATTTTTATTCAAGTATTAAAATACTTTAGAAGCTTAACAAACTAATCATAAATTCTTATTGCTGAGTGAGCCAGTCAGTCGATAAGATAAAAAAAATGCATAGGTAAGTATTTTAGTTAAATTGAAGCTGATGAGCTCGAAGGAAGATTACATTGGTTCAAAATGCCCCAAGCGCGAATATTTCCGTCTTGAAAGAGCGGGATTGCATTATTTACCTTTCTTATTTCCTTTCCTTACGTCCTTACCTTCCTTCGTCGTTTCGTCCCATATCCACGATCCGCCTGGTCGGTCCCCATTTCACGTCCATGAGGTCAGTGCAATTTCAGTTGGCTCTTTAATTTTGCCAGTGCATTTAAGAATTCGTCAGAAGTCAGCAGAAGATTAGATCGGATGAAATAAATATTTAATATAAGTAAAGCACTGCATTGTTGATTTGGTTCTTTGGGTTTCATCTCTACGGTATTATTTTACAAGGTATAATAGACATTTATCATTTATTTTCAGCTTAGAAGCGAATATTTGCAGCATTTTACAACCTTAGACCTTTCATTGCAATTTGTAATAATAATTTTATAAGTATTACAATAATATTTTGTGTTTTAGAAACATAAAAATCAGAGATGAAATCCAGCAGCAAGGCAACTCTACAGTTTACCAGTGCTCGTAACAAATTGTTGACAAATTTACGACCGAAGTTGAAGGAAATATTTAAGCACGATGATTTTCGATCGGACCTCCAACGTGATGCTGTTCAGGCTGTTTTTGAGGGTGAGTATATTTTTCAGCTATTTAATCAGTTAATAAATTCATAATTTATGTGCTGGTAATTTGGAGATGTAATTTCTAGGAATAATAAAATTATATTATGAATTTAGATACCATCATTTACTACCTAGTAATATTACTTACATGTGAATATCAACTAATCATAATGAATTCGATTGCTTTTTAAAGGAAAACAGGACGTATTCGTGTCAATGCCAACGGGCTCGGGCAAATCCCTTGTTTATCAGTTGCCGGCTGTCCTCAAGGAGAGAAAGTTTGCTATAGTACTTTGCCCTTTAATTGCCCTGATACAGGTATATATTGCTATTGATTATATTGATTATAATGCTATTGATTGTTATAAAGTCGCTAGATTTGATTATTATTTCTATATTAGTTGAAAAATAATTACTGTGGATTTTGAAAGTTGGTAACAGGAGTAAACCTTGCTCTTACAATCTTGCAGGATCAAATTCAGCACTTGCTGAAGCTTAAAATTCAAGCAAAAACTATTAACTCAAAAACGACGGCGAAGGAGCGACAGGCGATCATAGAGGATTTGTTTGCCAAAAACCCGGACACTAAGCTTCTTTATGTTACCCCGGAGCAAGTAGCTACTCCGGCATTTCAGGTCCATTTCATTAAATGTTTTTTTACTAATATCGTTAATAGCCGGGAAACTGTTAGGATTTTAATAGAAATTAAGAGAGGGTTAAGGTTGGTGTGAGTGGGTACAATAAAAAGTTCACTGTTTAACTGAACGTTCATAACTTGCAGGGTATGTTGGATAAATGGTGTAATCAAGATAAAATTTCCTACTTTATTGTGGACGAAGCTCATTGTGTCAGTCAGTGGGGACATGACTTTCGACCTGACTACATTAAACTTGGCAGTGTCCGGTTAAAATATATGAACATTCCATGGGTTGCTCTTACAGCAACAGCTGGTGCCAAAGTTAGTAAAAGCAACATTTAATGTAATTTTCTTTTGGTATGAGACAAGCATTACGAATTGTATTTCTTAGGTGATGGATGACATCTTGTTGCAACTCCAGTTGCAAAGACCTGTTGCTAAGTTCAAAAACTCCTGCTTCCGTCCAAACCTATTTTACGATGTCCAGTTCAAGTCTAGCTTAACGGATCCTTACGACGACTTGCTGAAGTTTTGCCGAGAAAGTCTTGGGCGGGGATGGGAAACTGCTCTGCCGGTGTGTTAAAATTCCTTGGGATTAGATACAGACGTTAGTATTCAGATTATGGATTTATTTTTTGTTGTCTTTATTCTTTCCTGTTCAAATACGATCACATAGGCTGAAAGAGGTTGCGGAATAATTTACTGTCGTACAAGGGATATGACATCCACAGTCGCAAGGAAACTAACAGAGAAGGGACTTTTGACCAAGGCTTATAATGGAGGTAAAATTTTATTTAAAAGTAGTTTGTGTTAAAATTACAAACTGTAATAATTCAATCGGTTATATGGAACGAGTTGTAGATACGTGCATTTTATGTATTTCCAGGTTTGAATGGCAAAGAACGTATGGAAATTCAGGAAGAATGGACGAAAGGAATAGTTCCGGTTATCACAGCAACGATCAGTTTTGGAATGGGAGTAGACAAAAGTTCTGTTAGGTAATAAGGATGAACTAAAATCAGCATGCACAGTGGTAATTAATAACTTGTGTATTTATTTATTCCTCTACGTCAGTTTTATTCATATTGCAGATTTGTTGCACATTGGTCCATGCCACAAACCATTCCTGGCTATTACCAGGAATCAGGGCGAGCAGGTCGCGACGGCAAGAAATCTTACTGTCGTATCTATCACTGCGAGGAAGAAAGAAACTTAATTAAGTTTCTCATTCAGAAGCAGGAAAGCTCAAGAGAGAATAGAAATGAAGAGCAGAAGAAAGCTACGATAGAAAATTTCCTTGAAATGGTAAAATATTGCGAAGGTGTTACATGCCGTCACAGTGTTTTCACCCGATTCTTTGACAATGAAGAATTGCCAACCTGTGGGATAATGTGTGATTTCTGTGTCGACAAGAAAAAATTAGAGACAAGCTTGCTTTACTTTCGGAATGGAAATCCTACTGTTCCAAAAATGCAAAAGTTTGTTGACACTTCTTCACTTGAATTTGAAAACTATGGTGACTATGCAGGTTTTGAGTGCGACGAAGAATATGAATTTAGTTCCGAAAATGAAAAACCAGTCAAAGCTTTCAAAACTTTCCCTGTGGCTGGATTCCAAAAAGCGTCCGCTCTAATTGATAATTCACAACGAGCTGCCAGGATTAAAAGCCCTGAAGAGACCTCTGACCGCATTCCAGGTTTAACTCCAGACATTCGAGAAAGTTATCTGACAATTTTAATTACCAATCTTACCAAACACCAAGAACTCTTACCTGATTCCAAAACGTTGACTCCAGAAAACATAACTGAACTCGGCATTAATATTGAATACAATTACTTTTCGGCTAATAAAGTTGTATCTATGTATAGAAAACAGCTGAACCGAAAAGTTTCATCAATATTAGAAGATACAGAGAATTCTACTATTCATACGGATCTTAAAACTTTTAAGCCTAAGGGTAAACCACGGCGTACACCAGCATCGTTTTATCCTCCGCCCTCCAAGGTTATGCCTCACAAACGTGCTATTCCATCTCAATTTCCAAGCGATGTCGACGACACTCCCACTAGTCAGAAAAAGCCCAGGCAGCAATCCGCTTTTGTGTTTACACCAAAACCATCGTGGAATCAGACCACAGAACGTATAGTTGATCTCACAAATGATGACTTTTTTATTCCCCAGTTCAAACCGTCTAGTACTAGTACCTCTAAAACTACCGATGCCTTGTCTTTTGGCCAACCAAAGTCACGAAAGAGACCTTCAGCAGAGACATCAAAACCCACCAAAAAGTTTGCGTTTAAGAAAAGAGACTCTTCAGGTAAGCAAACTACTATTGGGGATTTCTTTAAGATGAAATCTCCGAATTAATCTCGATGTTTTGTATATTTTGAAAATAATTCCTAGTTTTTACCTATTTGTAATACAATACATTACATATAAATTATACTACATACGATAAGGTTAATCTTTAATTATGGGTTAGTCATGTACACATACACAAAGTGTTCGATGTAAATCTCATTCTGTTTATTTTCCTTGCAAAACGCAAATATTTCTAGCACATTTCTTGAAAGCCTAATAAAATGAAATTCCTATTATATAAATCAATTTTATGTACTTATTTTTCTTTTTACTCCAGCCCGTAAATCTGTTAAAATGGGTGACTTTTGCTACATAATCGCTACATAATACTTACATATCAAAGGAGGATTGATATGGGGGTTACTGCCGGACACACTGTTGCCATGTTATTGTTATTCAGCTTCCCGATTTTAATTTGACAAATTCATAAGTAAATTTCTTAAAAACATGATTGTTTAAAAAGCTTCAAGTCTTTTGAAGCTTGAAAAATGATTTAAAAAATCAAAAAAACCAAACCACCAACAATAATTCGAACTGAAATACCGCGCAGCGCGGCGGAGTAGTCAATAGTCAAGTCATGACCTCATGACACCATGACCTCAAGACATGACATTAAGTTAAGAATAAGAAAAAATTAAGGCAAGACAAGAGGGTGAAAGCGGAAGTAATACTGTATGGCGAATGCATAATTGAAAACTGGAACTTTGGAATTGAAACTTTTTCAAAATTCCCCGTTTTTGTATGATTCCGAGTCTGACCTTCCTTCGAAGGACGGGAAGCCTCGAATGTCTGATATATTACCAGCACCGGAGGAGTGTAGAAAGTACGTCAATAAAAGGGAAGCTGACGAATTAATAATACTGATTTTGACTGTCTTAGACTGAGATGTCAAACACCAACTATTGACAATTAAATAAGATTAATGAAGATTAATTTCACATTTCAAACCATTGTCGGAAATTGGAACGGTGTACATTTTTTATTGGAATTTTAACTTGATGTCTACCACCAGTACAACCAGCTAAATATCGAATATATCTTCATCAATAAAAATAATTACAATGAATAAAGATCATGGAAAAATACAGCCCCCAGTCCCACCGCCACCTCAGCCCCCACCACAACCCCAACCACAACCCCAACCAGCCCAACCCGCCCATCACCATCATCACCACAATGAACACGAACATGAGCACCATAGTCACCACCCGCCACCGACTCAGGAAATCATTGACGAGGACCTTGCTGTAGTTAAACATGATCTCGCAGTCATTGAACTTAACAGCGTATTTTGGAAAGTGCGTTTTGTTTTTGTTCTATAGTACTTAATGTTAGTAACTGATTTCACATTTGTAGTAAATGATTATTTTATCCCGTTCATACTTTCTTTTTACGCCATTTCACAATCTATCCATACATGTAGGCTGCACATGTTTCCTACCACGACAACCTCGTTCTTTCCCCCATGAACGTCAGTTTCCTCATGGCTCTCATGCGGTTAGGATGCAGGGGTAACACGTACAGAGAAATAGTTACTACGATGAAGTTCCATGATGAGCAATTGATGGTGGATGAATGTTACTTACTCATTGAGTCCATGAAGGTACTTTCAAGTTACTTTTTCATCTTTTCTTCGAAAATCGAAATAAATTAATGCATAACCTTAAAGTGTCATCGAATGTCTTCTGGAACTCGGATTCATGAAATTTTATCTAATTTTACTTAATCATTTTTTACTCCTACAGTCGGATCCCAATTTAGGGATCGAGATGACTATCTCAAAAGCAATATTTATACCAATATATTGCACTTTCAAGAAGGACATTGTTGAATTAGCAAATGAGAAATTCTCAACGGATATTTTGCAGGTTGACTTTTCCGTTCCGGATGATGCAGCACAAATAATTAATGACTGGACTGAGAAGTCTTCAAACAGTAAAATTAGAGAAATCATTTCTAAAGGTTGGCGTCTTCATCTTCATTGTTTCTTACAGTAATTAGTCGTTCTTTAATGAATATTATATGTCAACATTACGCATTTAATAAGTACATTTTTCCCTACATGTGTGTTAAATTACTTATTGTAATTCACAGAAGTCTTATCCTCCGACACTCATTTAGTCATCGCAAATACCTTGTACTTCAAGGGTCAGTGGAATATAAAGTTTCCCAAGGAGAACACTAAAAAGGACCACTTTTTTGCAACGGGAGGTAAAAAGGTTGATGTAGACATGATGAGGAACTCCATAGCTTGCCCGTATGCCGACATTCCACAATTGAAAGCTAAAGCCATAGCATTGCCTTACCGAGTAAAGTTATAATAATTTTAATTTAATAAATATTACACGGATTACGTTTATATCAGACGAAAAATTTTAATAATTATCACTACCTAATTTACACATATGTATTACAATAATGTGCTTCATGGACATGCAGTAGCAATTATGTTAGATTATTTTATTCTGGTATTTTGTATATAGGGTGGTCAGTATTCCCTTGTAATCGTTCTACCCGAGAAGCGCTACGGACTTTCGGAAGTTGAGAAGCGACTGGACAGCAAATTCAGTGGCACAATTCATAATCAGCTTACTGTCCGCCCGTACACTTTAATAGATGTGCATTTACCAAAGTTTAAAATCGTTTCGACGGACAATGTTAAATCTATTTTTGAAAGAGTAAGTTATTCTTATCTACATGTTATTAAAAATACAATGTTTGTGAGCTTAGTATCCTTTCTATGTATCATTGGATAAGCAGTAATTCGGGTAATGTTATTTAATGACACTGTTTCGGTGTAGATTGGAATGAAATCCATATTTCAAGACAATGCAGAGCTGAACGGTTGTTTTGAAAAGGTGGAAAGGCATGAAAAGAAAGAAAACGCAGCTAAGATACACGTATCCCATCTAATTCAGAAAATTTGTATGGAGTTGGATGAAGAAGGAGGTAATGGGAACGATTTACCTTGGAATCATGTCCATGCGGGTAGATTTTTAAACATTTTTTTTTGAATTTGAAATTTTGATTCCGACGGACAAAATCTTGCTTCCGATTCTTGTCATAAGTCATTACTGTAAATAATATTCCCCCGTTTTTCTCAATTCTCTTACATGTTGACAGCGGTTAATACTGCATCCCTTGCTCTACCCAGCGCTCCAGCTGATGCATCAACACAAAGCATTGAAATAATTCCATTTATTGTGGACCACCCATTTTTGTACTACCTCATGGACTTGAAATACGAAACTACAATATTCATTGGAGTACAAGCGAAGTTTGATCCTGAATGAATTTACTGAGTATTTACACATATGTACCTACGTATATTATTATATGTAAGTACAAAAATGCTTTATTCGAATTTCCGCCATCCACCAATTGTATAAAAATCTGAGCAATAAATCATGGAGTGGGAAGAGCGTCTTGTATTTTCATTTGCTTTCTTCCAGGCTTAAGGCTTAATAAATTCGAAAGCGAGAATAAAAGTGAAAGTATCTATCTACAGAATGCTTCTATTTATTAGGTATAAACATTCCAACCCATATCGGACTTTTCCTTGCAGAGAGGTGGGGAATTTGGGACACTTTCATATATTAAAAGTTGTCAATACAAAAACTGTCCTGGATATTTGGGTTACTGTATCATGACAGTAAAATTATCAATCACACAGGTTTGAATTTAAAAATCCTTTAATTAGGTTGTTTTGCCACCAGACAAAATAATGCAGAACTATGTAATAACTATGTTTACTCCTAGTGTTCAATACTGAGCCTGCAATAATAATATTGAGGTACCAGGGCACCCCGAAATAGATATAAGATCGACGTCATTTTTGTCTAGTCGAATTTAAGTACTATCACCATGCAAAAGTATAGCCACACATGTACATATATAGTCACTACAATATAGATTCAAAATTGTTTTTGCACTCAAACACTAAAGCTCTATAATATTAAAGTCTGTCAAAATACTTCTACTCTTAACTATATTACTGAGGTAAGTTTCCAAATTGATAAATTAAAAGTGCCAATAACCCCAACTGAATGACCGTCTGTTGTAGTCTGTCAGATAATTGATAATGTCCAGGTATAGAGAAGAGTGTTTTTAACATTTAAACATTGCACGCTGTAACATTTTTTACATAACAATAATTTTGGCATCTCCACTTTTTATTCATGAATTGAAAGCTATAGGTGTGTATATGTATAAGTACACATAGATTGCACTGTAGATGCTCATTTGACTCTTCACCCACCTGCGGATTTTGCATGGTTTTTGAATGTTTTATGTACACACATATGGTTGAAACTGTAACTATACTTAATGTGTTAACCTAAATAGTTTTAAATAAAAGCATGTACTAGCACGAATACTACTAGTGCAACATGTTTGTACATGGCTGATGATAAGTACACCGGTATTGTTATTGTCTGGAATCATTTGCATGAGGACTCTTTATGTGCAATCTGCTGATTGGGAGGTGAGCACTAACAATTTACCATCAAATGTATTCTTCGAACTATGTATATATGATATATCTAAATTATTCTTTAACTCCAAGTATGAATTTTGTTTTTCTACACTCCAAAATATCATGTATAATACCTAAGTATTATATGCAATACAATACGGAGTTGTCAACAAGCAAGACAAATGGCAAATCACTTGCAAATTACACATCATATTCATATGACAAAGTTTACAATTATATCAGCAAACTATGCACATTATGCATGTCCATCCGCTGCTACAATTTCACTAAAACAACTGTAAATTATTCCTAATAATTATACGACATCCGTACAATAAATAATCTCCACGATCCAAACCTACATATGTACAGATATAAGTTTATAAAATAGAATATAAAATGAAACATTTTGGTACAAACTAATAACTTGTTATAAGTGCGACTGTATGAGCACTTGGGGATAGAGATTAATCATATCAGAGATAATTTTTACGGACCGGAGTGTAAAAAAGATAACAGAAAAATATAGAGAGAAAGCTTAGAATTTGAGTCCTCACATACAAAGATACATACATACTTGCAATAAGCTTCTTGCAATGTCCTATACAGTTCCAGCAGTGACATAATTATACAGATATCTTCTATCTATTGCAATCTACTACAATGTATAAGTATTCTGTCAGTTAGTTAATCAGGGTTGGTAAAAAGTATCAGCTCTATTTCAACCTACCTTCATCCGTTTCAACCTACCTTGACATTGTGACTTGATCGAGAAATAAAATGTATTTTCGACATTTTATATATTAGATACGTATGACGCTTGACGCTATATGCATACGAAATGGAGTAATATTACTGTTGATAATTTAACCCCAGTTATTATTCAAATAGCTATGTGTGTGTGTGTATGTGCAGCTCGTCAGACATGGAAAATAATTATTACAAACCTTATTACATACTGTAATTAATACGTTTGTACTTTGGCATGCACCTTTTAATCATTATCGAATGTATAACGTCTACTATATAACTATTACAAGTGCAGTAGCAGGGTCGCTTTTCAACAGACGTGACTTACTCCATAGAAAATACTTTTTAATTGTGACAGTTTCTAAAGCTGGAAATAGTTATATAGACAATATACATTAAACAATTTGACACTGTGTTCGGCGTCTTGGTGAGGAAGAACGTTTGTTAATCAAGCATGGACGAGCAGCAAAAGCGGGTCATTCTGGAGAATATGTTGTGGTTGTGTGAGAATACTTTGGAACAACTCGCAACGTCTTTCTACCATGATGGATATATTACCCAGTTGGAATATGACAGTTTGGTGAGTATGGCACATGAAAAAAGTTTAATAGTAGAAGTAGTTGATTATGAAAAAACATGTAGCTTCTGTAGATATGAAATTGTAAAAAAACCATTTATGGAAGCTAATTATAAAAAAAATATCTAGCCTATGTAGGTAATTGTAAAAAAAATATGTGAGCTAACTAGAAAAAATATCTATAGCTTATTATGTAGCTAAACATAAAAAATTGGAGCTACCTAAAAAAAATACGAAGCTAATTTATAGAATACGAAGCTCATTCAAAAAAATAATCGCCTTTAGATTTCGGGCGTCGTAATACTTTGATAAAAATAATGTTGACTTTTGACATGAATTCGATTAAAGCACTAAACGGTATGACGCTCTTCTATGCAGAACAACCGGAGAAACCGAATCGAAAAGAATCAGTCACTATTTAACTGTGTGATAGTGAAAGGCTACTCGTTTCAAGCTCTACTAGAAAACTTGCATAACAGTGGGAATTACAATGTGGCGGCTTTCCTGGAGAACAGACTTAAGGACAAATTATCGTTTAAGAGGAGAATGAAGGGAGCAGCTCTAGAGAAATTCCTCATCCCCAGCTCTAATTTCCTCTACACAGAAACTAAACACGAAGAAGTCATTGTCGACAAATTACTTAAAAAAGGATTGATTACTATGGATGATTCTATTGTAATTGTAAGCAGTTTCGGTTTCAATTAATCATTATTTTCAGTATACATAATTATAGTGTTAAATGTCTTTTTGAGCGTCAGAAGTATATCATCATACATCATAATCATACTAGTCTTATTAAAATTACTACACAAAATATTACATGAGTTAGATATTTATCCTGAAAAATGCATCTATTTTATATAAAATCATTCTACAATAATAATTTAATATTTAGGTGTTACTTCAATAATTGATTTCTGAAATGCCATGATTCAATTTTTTTAAATGTACAGCTTGAACATCCGGATCCATATAACCGGAATGCAGAACTGTACAAATCCTTACGACTTCATTGTAACTACGACGATATAGTCCGAATTTTACGGGAAACAGGGAACAGCAAGATAGCGGATCATTTGGACGGGACACCCGTGTAGGTTCGCGTAAATCCCATGATTTTAATACATTGTAATAAGAATTCACAATTTATATAATATTTTTATGAGTTAAACGCATAACTTTTATGAACTTGACGAATGAACAAGAAGTCTAATCTTGCCCTTAATCCTGTGTGGAGTGAAAGCCGTGTAGCTCCCTTTTGTGTTACACTTAATATTTCATACTGATTTTACCTTAATTTATAATTTATTTTAATATAGAATAATATGACTTTTTCAAACGATAAAAGTTATGAATATTTTTAAAAAAATATCGATTTTAAGTTAGATGTGCTTCATAAGATTCAAAAGACAATGTTTTATTGTTTAAAATTTATATTGCTACTAATATTTAATGCCAAAGCAAGATATATTTTATAGTTTTAGAAAAGAACTGAATAAAATATTTAAGACCACGTAATATTTTGTAAAATTTAATATATTAAAACGTTGCACATTTTTAATAATACAGTTTATGATCTCATCATAATGTTTGTATCTTAAATACCATTAGAATTACATTATCACATAGAAGAGCATTCAATGGACCAAAATTAATGTAGGTCAGGCCAATTACAAATGTGCTCTTTAAAGAATTATTTATATTTATGTATACAGTATGAATAATCTTGCAAGGGCAATATTTATTTGCTTTCTTTATCTTGATTTTGTACGAAATTCTATAAGTGGGAGTTGAAGGTTGTATTAGGTCGTTTAATTTTTAAATCGTCACTTATCTCCCAGCTCGCCGATAAAACTACTACAGTCAGGTGCACAATAAATGCAACTCTTATCGGCGTGAGCTAATTCGTTATATATTATAACGTAGTCAAACCCGGGTAAACACAAACAGATTTGCATGACTCTTGCCACTGATACAATAAACTAGTTAACAAAATACTGACAGCAGTAATGTTTCTAAAACAACAACTAGCACTAACTATGACGATTGACAAGGACGGGATTTTTTAAGTGTAATAAAAAGTGCGAAACCTAAGTAAATATTGATTACAAAAATACAAACATAAAATACTTGTAGCATTTCACCTCTGTGGAAGAGAGTTGACATAAAAACATATAACAATTGATTTTCTCTAGAGCTTGCATATTAAAACCTGAGATAAACACTCAAGCTCTCATTTAGATTTGAACATAGACACTTTTATATTTTAATCCTGCCGTATGGCTACTTGCTAGGGAAACCGTCCATACTTGATGAACTCATAGTAACACTACCATTTAACAGATAGTCCCAAGGCATGGGCTCTGCAGTTTTGGGGGGAGCGGTAGAAAATACAGACATAAGAGCATCTTTCTCCAGATCATTATGAGTACGCATATGTCGATTTAAAGTAACAACTTGAGTAAATGTACAGCCACAAACAATGCACGGATAGCGCTTTTCTGTGGCGGCGTGAATATCTCTATGTTCTTCTAAAACATCCCTGTTACGAAATGCTTTGCCACAGATATTGCACTTGTGTGGTTTGTTACCTGTATGAATGTTAGTGTGGTCTTGAAGCCGTTCACTGCTTCCGAAACTTTCCCCGCAAAACCTGCATGAGAGGCCCTTCGAGATTAGTTTCTTCGGACAATCGGACGTCGTTTTAATGTCGTTTTGAAACATCTTCTCTTGATTTGATCTCTTGATCGTTTCTAGATTTGACGCAATTCCATTGACTTCAGGAATTTTGCCATGAACAGCGGCATGAATTTCAAGGTGTCGCTGCAAGCAGAAACTTTTTCCACAAACTTGGCAAATGTATCTTTTTCCAGCCTCTGTGGATGAAAACATTCAGATTCATCATTCATATAATTTTCCATATAAACGTATTTAACAATGAAATGCTTTACATTAATACTTAATTAGTACGCACCTTTGTGAGATTGTCGAATATGAGTCTTAATATCTTCCATAGAATTGGTCGTGTGAAAGCAAACCAAACATCGAAAGCTAGATGTATTACTGTCGTACCGAAACTTAAACCTACGGTCACAATGTCCTGGACTTCGTTTTCTTACGTTTGCCATTCCACTTGACTTAATTTCCTGGATATCTGTTGAGATCGTAGATCACATAAAATATAGAGAAACAGTAAGGTACACCGTCACAATTGCTTTAAATTTTTAATACGTCGAAACAAGGTTTTTGCCTTTCGGAGTAAACACCTTAATCCAAATATAAAAACTTGACAAATTAATAGCCAATAACCGTCACTTTGCCAGTAGAAATAAGAAGAATTTTTACAAAGCGGCAAGATGCACAATTTTTAAGTGCCTCAGCGATTCTATATTTAACTAGATTTAACCTTGCTATTCAAATTCAAAACTAGTGGTACTTTTCAATACGTGTCACGTCACGTCACGTCTCGTCAACAAATACTTATCAAACTTATTACCTTCAGGCGCTTCTATTTTAAGCTGAAGCTCTGCCTCCTGAGCTTTATTTCTTATTGTCCTAATTCTCCTTGTACCTGGATTCTTCCATGTCCGACGAATTCTTATGGCACGTGACTTTTGAGCTGATTGGCCAACAATATTAACATTTTTTAGAATATCGTCATAAACATTATATGTATTATCATAGTATAATAATATCATAGATCCTTACAAATCCTTACAATTAAGTATAGATTATACATACATCAAATCAGTAGTGTTAGTTTACCTTCCAGTACCATCCGTGGTTGAAACACTCTTCTCCTTCTCTTTGGACGAGATAAAATAGCCGGACACAAGGCCAACTTCGCATTCGCTTCTTTTTGTAGCTCCCAACTGATATCGACTTTAACTTTGTAAGCTGTCAGAAATGGCAGAAAAAATTTACAGTTACCAACTTACATATTAACATTAGCATCAGAAGCCACTTGATCAGAAATTCCCAGTTAAATTCTAATTACGGTAAATAAATGTTTCTATTTCCCAGAGAACACATTCCTCGAAGTTCGTTAGTGTTGATCTAGCAATTCCTCTGGCAAATAACATTCCAAGGAATAAAGAAGGATATAACAAAATTAAACTTACATTTACAAACCTTTCCCCGGAAATGCGTTATTTTCTTCATAGCCACGCTGTTCTTATTCGGGGATAAGATTTGTTGATTTAAATCCTCGGACGGATCATCAATGATAATTACATCGTCGTCGATCTTCCCAGGAGCTACCATGTTAGCCTCTTCTGACATCAAAACTGTTGCATTCACAGTATCAACCATTCCATGAATCTGTTTAATGATATTTTGTACTTGTCCATGAAGTCTTTGAATTGTGAGGAGCGTTGAATGACAGTGGCTGCAAAACGGGAAGGATTCCTTAACGAAATCAAAGTCCAGCCCATCCTTCAGGCCCCAATTCATACAATCCAAAAATATATGGAAGAGATCCGACAGAGGTTTGGCGACTGCTGCTTGCTTCGATAAATCTACTCCGGTCACAATTTTCAGGCAAATCATGCAGCAGGTTGTGGAAATTCCTTGATGACTATCCATTATTCTGGCTTGGATGATATTTCGGAAAAATTGATCTACATAGATAGAAATGGTGTCTAATCTAAACAGCTAATTACAATTTCGTATATATGTTACAGACGTTTATGGCCGAACGTTAACAGGAAAAGTAAGGATCACATTATTTTAAAACTACTTATGGTTGAAATAATGACTGCGGTTAAATTAAACAATGATTGTGTATAAATACTGGGAGTGTAAATAATCATGTTGTGTACAATCAACCAAATTAATCACGAGTCAGTACGCCATAAATTCCAAATCCACCTTTATGTGGTTTGTTTTTGTGCCAGGTACAAAAGTTACTTTAAAGCATGCAAATCTTATTTTCCCGCCGGGTTTATAATTGAACCAAGGAGATCGAGAAAATTTCGATCAAATCTTGTGTGGCAATTATATAATCTATATTATAATATACTAGCTACTAAGCCCAATCACATGATTGGGCAATAAGTAGCTTGTAAATATGAAGTTTCTACAAATCAAAAACCTCCCTATATACAACATTTTGCGTGAAAACTTTTGTCGAATTAGGTAATAGTTCCCCTTGTTGTTCATGTGGTAAAACTTTTACCCGTACACCATTTTTAGTTGTTGCCCTTGAAAAGGCAACATATAGCATTCCATGGGCAAACACTGGAGCTGGTAAATATATACCAACTTTGTCTAAACTTTGACCTTGGGCTTTACAGCAAGTCATTGCCCAACTTAAACGAATAGGTAATGCCCTACGTTTAAGTGTAAATGGGACGTCAGCATCTGAAGGAGCTAGATCTATTCTAGGTATAAATACGTGTTCTCCCTTAGCACTTCCTGTGAGAACCTCAGCAAAAACAATGTTATTGACCAAGCTACGAACTATTAGCCGTGTTCCATTACAAAGTCCTCTTTTAGTGTTAAGATTCCGCAAAAGCATTATAATTGCTCCTACTTTTAAATTTATGATATGGGGTGGCATTCCCGATGGAGTTAGAGAGTTCAGGAATTCTTCGGGATAATCAGCTCGTTCCTGTTCATTATCACTTAAAACTGTATCAACACTTTTGTACGTTTTAATTTCACCATCAAGTCTTTGAAGAACATCTTCATTTATTTTTAACGTATCGTCATTTTTAGGACAAAGAATAGCTCGATTAGCAAATTCAAAAGAATTCTCAGCAGTAAAGGAACTACCAAATATCTGTTCAACTAATGATCCTCTGCAAACCATGTCTTCGGGAATTTCAATAACGTCTTCTCCTAAGTCGTAATCATTTTTTAAATGTCCCCTGCCTAACCGCAAAAGCCAATTAGCAAATTCGATTTCATCTGCGTTGGTTCTCATATTTTCAGTTACCTTCAAGGTCCTAAAATACTTCCAGCAATTGCTCATTTTTAGACACGATTGAACAATTTTGACACGATTTCCACGTTTAACGACATTCAAACATTGTGCAAAATCTCGGCCTAAAAGCACTACTTTTCCTCCAAATGGTAGGTCGTTGTTCATTAATTCTTTTAGTAACCTATTCACTTCAGTTAAAGCCACAAAGGGTGTCATTGTGCATTCATCCCATACAATAAGCTTAGCAGCTTTTATAATTTTTGCGTCAACAGAATCACCTTTCGCATTAGAGACAGAAGTTTCAAAAAAAGGTACTGGTAGTTTGAATGTGGAGTGGTACGTTCTTCCACCTTTTTATAAATTGGCTGCAATAACTGTACTTGCGACTGCAAGGACAGTATCGCCTCTCGCCCTAATTGTACTCATCAATGTATTGTAAACAAACGTTTTACCGCTTCCCTCACATCCTTGTAAATAAAAACAACGCTGTCTACATATTTCATCATCAATTGCAAACATTACGGTTTCAAACGCAAGTTTTTGTCATTGATTCAATTTTGCAATATATTGTTCCGATAATTGCTTTTCAATGTCCTTGTTAAACGTAAAAAATTCAGTAAACGTATTTTGGATACTTGGTAGGGGCAAGCCATAATCCGTGTTTCTTTTACTATGGAGTATTAGTGTATCATTTATATCTTTGAGGGCAAGATTTTCAGCGGACGAATTATCTGTTTGTAAGCAAAAATCTTCAATGAAGTCCGGCTTGTATTTGTTCCATAATAACAGTGCATTTGTGGGCATGCAAAAACACATATAAGCAAATAATTGACGTACATTTCTTGGCATTCGAAATGATGCAGCATCGCTTAATGCCTTGTCCCACTCTGTATCATCCGAAACCAATCCTCTATGACACGCTGCTTCTTTAAAAGTGGAGAACACAACATTTCCAACAGTTTTCAAATCAGTAAAACTTGTAGCTCCAGGGACATTTAGTAAGAGCATTAGTAAATAGAATCTCTCCAATTCTGTCGGACTAACATAGTACATTCTCCCAATTATAGTCCCATGTCCTTTATGTCTTGGTTTCCATTTATGCAATTTTTCGTCAAAAACGCAATGTTCTGGAATTTCTGAATATAAATAACGTTTATATTCAGGTAGATCACGATTTAATTTAAACCACGCCGACAGAGTACTATCTTTGACATTTTGAACTGCATTTTGTTCATTCATTGAATAAAATAAACGTTCTGTTGATTTTCTTGATGAATTGCTAAACGCTGGATGTGGTGAGATTGGCTGTGAAGCTTAAAGCCAAACAATCTCCA
>JAQGAK010001461.1:0-32128 GCA_034696945.1 Lipothrix lubbocki | reverse complement strand
CCACGAGGTAGTATGTACACCCGGTAATTCTTATGCTATACAGCAACTTTTTAAAGATGGCTGAATGACCACGAGGAAGTACAAACTCAATAGCTGACTTTAAACACTTTTATCAAGATCGGCAGTATGATGATAAGATAAGACACTAACTTTTCTTACGTCCTGTCTCTTCGAATGCAACTTTGAGACTTATAGGAGTATGTATGTTGAAGCTATTAGTAGTTATATTGAAGGTATCAGTAGGTATGTTGAAGATATCAGTAAGTGTTTTGAAGGTACCAGTAAGTATGTTGAAGGTATCAGTTTGTACGTTAAAGACATTAGGCTATATGTCATCTAGATCTCAGTTAGTATGTATGTAGCAATATAAAAGTAAAGCCAAGTTTGATATGTGCAGGATCTTCCAAAAGTGATCTCGAATTCATTGCTCTATCAAGGTTACGAGTTTCACAAACATCATCTTGCACCACTTGTAATACAGAAAATTTGCTTTGAATTTCAACCCGTGACACTATATGTGTACATCTACCCACACATTTGACTTTCAATATGTGACTGTGACGGGGAAAGGGAAACAACTATGTGGATCGCACGCTGCTTGAGTCCCTGCTAAATGGTAGGCATTTTGTTACTGGTCGTGTATGTAAACTAGTAAATTTATCATGGAAGTATCAGCTGGAATACGGGGATTAGAAAGAGGAGATGAAAGAGACATGGAGTGAGATAGGCGAGAGCGGAGGAAAGAGGATTTTTCTATTATTGATACTTACTGATCCGGATCCAGTGGTTCTAAACTGCCGACATTGGGAAAAAAATAAAAGTATTACTCTTGCTATGGTTGCAAAAGTCATATATCATCCTTGAAAATATGATGTTTTGTTCGATAAGGTTCGTTGGCTTCCCTTTCAACTCCGAGAGAAGTACTCATCATCATTTCTTTTTTCATCCGAGTGCACCACCATCCCACAAGCTCCAGGCTCGACTGTATACATGGCCAATCCAAAAAGCTTTTAATTTTCGATGGGAAAATCGTGCCAACGATTAAATACTGCTTAGCTCCCGCACTTCATCTGCATCTCCTACTTATCATCAGAGGACATGAAATCCATGAGAGAGTATCTTTGCTTTGCTTCATTCCATTCAACTACCACAGCTCCTGCTGTAATAATCCGCTGTCTTTCTGTTGTAAACATCTGTGAAAAATCTCGTTTCCATGGAAATATCTCATTAGATCCCTGTTCTTATTCTCATTCCACTGCACGGACAATAGTTATCGCTCATCGCATGCTTCGTTATTTTCTACCAGCGGAAAAAGGATAAAAAACGAAACGATGTGAACGATTCGTATAATTCGCAAGGTGGAATTCTTCTTAAAATAGCCTCATCTCTTTCAAGATAGTAATCTTCTCTTAACTAAATCGTCGTTGTTCTATCATGTCTATAGGAAATAACGGCGTACTAAACAAAAGAACATCGTAGGTCATCGGTCGGTCTAATTTTACAAAAAAACGGAGATTTTTGCAAGCACTTCAAAATCAATTAGCTTTACTTCCATATGCTTCAACTTCGATAAATCCTACTTGCGTACTAGTAAAAAACATCGATGAATCTTGGGGTGAATCTTGGTTTCATACCGCAACTTCGATGACTATTTGGTACTAATCCTCACATTAAACCAGAGCTTACAAAATCATAAATATGTTATTTAGATGGGGACGGCACTGATCAGAAATGTTTCTGAATGCCCTTCCATCACCCTCCTAATGTGTGTTTTGGCCATGATTCCATCACTACTAAAAATGCCTGAAAGACTTGAAAACAAATTATAAGCGACAGGGACTTTAATAAATTGCCAACGTTCTAATTGCTTCCAAGCAGGTTTCATTATGTACAGCTTATTGCTCCTAGCTCTTCCTCATCTGGCGACGAGAATATTAGTGAGCGTATTAGTATACATTTTGAGATATTATTAAAGGAGAAAGGAGCGAGAAAAGAGTTGAAGTGATAGGATTCCGTTATAGTAGTGTACTTATGCTGTATGTATATGCATGTACTTAGTATATAAAGGGTGGAATAAGAGAGTTTCAACCAAAGAGAGAGAGAGAGAGAGTGAGAGAGAGAGAGAAGGGGGAGAGCGAAAATCTTTCAATTAATTGAACGGATTGATCGAGACGATACGGGCTGAAGGCTTTGGAAACGACTTCTGCTGCTCTGCATTTAGCTTCCCTCCGCGCGTTTCTTTTTCTTCAAACCGAAGACTGCGGAGAGGAGACTGAAAGACGAGAAAAGGGTATCCATCCATCCACACTAGACTTCTCTACTCCCTTTGTAAAAGTGTATACAAGTATAGAAGTATCTACATATCAATATAAAAGTACATACAAGTATAGAAGTACATACATACGGTACATGGTAAGTATAAGTTTGTAAGTATAAGTATCTCTCCGTACTTCCAACAGCAGCGTACGTACATTTCATGTAAGTATTTATCTTTTGCTCGACATTTACGGACGCTCTTGAAGGAACTGTTGTAGGTAATCGTAATGAATGTAGTTTTTGTTTCGTGGATCCTTCCCCCTCTTCGTTCTAATCATTCATCTGAAGAGAGCAATTCATTTCATTTCGAGGTGGCTCCTTTCACAGGCCTTAAATAGGATTTTCAATGTGTGTTTTAGTGTGTAAGGAAGTAGTTTAGTTACTCTACCTTGGAGGAACGACATGGTTGTCCATATTCTTTGGTTTATGTACCAACAAGAAAAAGATAGACTCGGGGTTTCTGTGTATTTCTGTGTACGTATATGTACTTATGTATAATTATGTAAGTACTTACCTTCAAGATAGAGAAAGCTTATATAATTTAAAGAACTTGCTGATACTTGCCTCAAATAGTTGCAGTCAACCCTTTTATGTAGTTTATTTCTTTCGAAAAAGTGCCATAATACTTGTACGGGATCCGATTCCATCTGTACAGTAATAAGATGAGTACATTGTATGGGAAAACCTCAAGCGGGGTTTTTCTCAAAATGCGGAGGAACGTGCGTTATTATTATACTACTGTCTTTATTATTGCCTACTGTCGAAAAAGTGCTTATCTTCCAGAAAACTCCGGAGCTACTCCTCCATAAACTGTACATGTATCTGTAATAATAAGTATACTAAATATACATACTTATATCTATATGCGGTTGTCTTCTCCGCTACTAACGAGTTTGTTGGAAACAGTTCATTTTTGAGCAGTTATACACGTCGTTTTTCTCACCAACCTACAAGAGCGCCGTTTATGGATTTATGTAAACCCGGGGAACTCCAAGCCCTAAATCCTTTTAATACTCCGCTAGTACATAAAGAACAAATAAATGCACTTAGCGATCGCACCATTTTCCTCTCGTCAATTTAATTCTGATTTCATCCCATTCACTTACACGCAGCTGATTTATTCCATATTACTGCCTCATCCACGCATTTCCAGACCCGAGCGTTTTGGATGGGCAAAAATAAATTTATAGTTGAATTTTAAATTTACTTTTCCAGTAGTCGTCTGCTTGTTATATAAGTATAGTTATGACGAATTGTCGGGAGTTGTACTGAAATACATTAACTATGTATTCAACTACAGAACTCAACTATGCAGCTACTACAGAACTCAACTATGCAGCTACTACAGAACTCAACTATACAGCTACTAACTGTACAGAACTCAAATATGTAGCTACTACAAAACTCAACTATACAGCTACTACAGAACTCAACTATGCAGCTACTACTAAATCAACTATCCGGAATTAAATTTACAACACATACATACATGCAAAATAAGTTCGAATAATAAGTCCCACTGAACTATAGTGACGATTAGAGGGAAGGGAAGAAATATATAGGGAATGAGTTGGAAGGACCTGAATGAAATCGATCGGAAATAAAAAATATGAATAAGATCCGGAATATGCAAAGGCGGGAAGGAAACGGCATTGGTTTTGAGGGAAGGTTTGCCTGGCGTATGTATTCTTATTGTTGCTCCATGTACATACATAAACTGTAACTGATTGCAGGCGCGATACATGAGACGGAATGGGTGGCAAGCACGCAATGGAGAATTTGAATCAGTAGGAATTTTTCGATTGCTCCGCGTCCGCAGCACTTATTTTTGTACTTGTACATATGCATTTTTATACTTGTACGCATGCATTTGTATATGTAGATACACATGTGAGCAAGTATATAAACAAGCATACTTATGTACATAGTACATGTATCTAGTATCTAGATGTATAAAAAATTGCGTAAGTATATAAGTAAAAAGTATGGATATTAAAAAATATTAAAAGAAATGTTTGTGGGGATATGTTAAGTATGTACAGGCCGTAGTGACAAGTATATGTATAGGCATGACCACCGATGACGGCCGAACAGCGGAAAGGCAGAGGAATATATAGAGGGAATTTTGCTGATGGAGTGGCAAAGTTTTTCGATTGCGCTTCTGTTTTTGACTGGTAAACGGTATGCTGGGAATATATATAAGGAGAGAGATAAAGATTCTCTTGTTCTCTGTTTCTCGGAATCAGATTATGATGGGATGAAAATGTAGACGTCCTAATAAAATGGGGAAAGAGAAGACGACGACGAGGAAATCGGTGGGAGTGCATAACTATGTATACATGTGCTTACATTATCTTATGTATAGGCAGTTAGTTTATAACCAGTCGAGACCTCTCCTTCCTCTCCACGTTTTTTCCTCTCTAGCTCTGGCTCTTGAAAAAAAAACGATAAAGCTTGTCGGTTTTGGGGCTGATGGATTCAGTGAGGTTCGAAGGTGCATAAATGGTTTGGAAGGAAGAATATTTGATCGGAAGAAATACTCTCTCTCTCTGCTCCTCTCGTCTCTTCCCCTTGTAGCAATAAGTAGGAGGATTCCATGGGGATGTGGTTTCGAATAAGAAATCGAAAAATACATTTATCCACGGCAAGCGCCAAATAATTTGACTCGTTTTCTTTCCATTTCCTTATCCATGGTGATTTTAGAATACTCTTCAATATTTGCTACCATCGGAGACTTTGTCGTCCCTCCGTGCTCTCCTGAACGCCACTCTTTACACCTCCTTGAGAGTGTAGCAGGATCGCTCCTCATGGACTGTTTGGGTTCTGGCTACACGACTGCAGTTATTTATCTCTGGTCTAAATTTCCTCCACTACTTCATGTCCAGGAGACTTCTCTGCCTTCCACGAGCTCCAAAAGATAATGATATTATACGTAGTAGTAGTCCAGCCCTTCCCCATCCACAACTTCAACTTTCCACCACGTCGCAGTGTCAACTTCCGTATTTTATGACTAGTCTCAATTCTATTTTGTATCTCATTCTAAACACAATTGAATACAAGTATCTATCTATCTAGAATTCCAAAATACTTCAACAATCGTGAAACATATACATATGTAGATATATTATGTACGTATGTTTTACATACATAAGATTCTTATGAAAAATGTAAAGGCGATAAAACAAATTTGATTTAAAACACTTTTTAATTAAAAAAGCATTAAAAATTCATAAGAAATACATACTCTTTAAATCGCAATTGCAAATATTTATTCCTCTGCTCGCCTCGCACATCTCCCCGCTTATTTAGAACTCTATTTCGTGGAAAGGACAGCAGGATAGATAAAAACGCGGGTGCATGATCACCAGAGGATAGCAAGGCATGTTAAACAATGCATATGTGAGTATGAGTAGGTAGCTTTACAGTTAGTAGTGTAGTGTAATAACTATGAATAAGCCTTTATTGGAAAAGATGTTCAGAGGAGTGTAAGCAGTTTGGAAGTGGGACGTCAAGGAATTCTTTATTTTATCTTTGAAAATTGCATATTTTCTCCAGCTCTCCCTCTCCCGCTCTAAGACCCAATAGATGATACACTTTTATGTAAATATACGACGCATTTCACTTCCTTTTGCCGATTTTATAAATAACGTGACTGAATGTGCATGCCAGCTACTATGACAAAGTATTATGTGAAGAGGCCTCACAGCAAACTATTTCCTTTGCACACACATACACACAAACACATATAGATACACAAACACCCATACAGAGACAAGCAGGACTTGAGTTTCAAGACTATGTTGGAGGATCGTCTTGCCGTATACGTACTATGGTATCTATGTATTTAAGTATATTTCCATCCTTCGTGGCCTTTGTCCCACTGTCCTATCAGTTGTGATACAGCGGGTATTAGTTCCACTTTAGGAGACACACAATAATGTCTGGATAGAGACTTAAGGAGCTATATAAAGGTTTATATCTCGTGTGGTCCAAGTAGAAAATCTAAAGCTTCTCATTATATTCACTCCCTAGTATGTCCCTATCACTGTATGTATTACTTCTATACATTTTCCAATGTATATTTGTAATTATATATATTTTCGTGCATCTGTCAGTGCTTGTTGTACCGACCGTGCGTGTGTGCATTTCTATACCTTTTCCAGTATGTGCTTCAAGATTCTCCTATCTTCTGCCGTAGCTTCTAGCTTCCAAGCTTGACGATGTTTCTAATTTCACAGCAACATTATGTTTAATGCCTTATCCAGTTGATGCAATAGTATTGATTTATATATATGGAAGCATAGCCAGTGCATTTGTGCATGTACGGCTGCTAATATGAGGAGTGGAAATTTAAAGACCAATTCTTCTTCTTCTTCTTCTTCGTTTACCATGATTTTCGGGTAGTTTGAAATTGGCAACGAGTTTCAAGGAAGATGGTGAGAGGATTTCCTAAGTTTCGTCGTCCTCGTCGTCGGATTCGGAAACTGTGAGCCAAAATTTCTCTCACAGACTTTTTCTCATTTATTTCCCTTTGACTGTTGACCATGACAATGACTGTCGAATCAGTCCTTGATTCTGTATCTGCTATACTGCTTCTTATTGGTCGTTCCCATACTGCCATAGTATTATACCAATTGGGCTTTGTTCCGAATTGCATATATATATGCAATCATATATTTGGGAGCAGTTGTATAAGAAAAATGCAAGATACACACACAAACTAGTATACTCGCTATATGCTGTACTTATATAAGTATCTATACAAGGGAAGCATTATGTGAAGCTATCTTTAAGGAGTATCTATACTAGGGAATACTATACTACACTACTATGTAAGGCTCTCTATGTAAAAGGAAAGCATATGAAATGTAAGGGAAGCTTTGTACCGAAGAAAATAGCAACTAAAATATGTTATACTTATAGAAAGGAAATATGCTAGCGAAAATTTTGTCCTTCCAGGAGTTCCGTGAGTTTGGGGAAGTTGGGGGTGTATAGGAAAGTTGTAATTTAGGCGGCATAAAGGATATGAATGGGACAGAGAAGGTAACTATAAATAGCTGCAGACGTGCAGTTCTCAAATATATAAAGTAGTTGCACTGGCCGTGAATCCCAATGGTGTGTATACACAGAAGCATTAATACATTATGAGACGGAGGACATGGGAAAGCATTGATCGGCCTTCTTAAGAATTCTCTATACTCCTGTTTTATTCCTTTCTTCCTGGCTTCCCGCAACTTCACCAGCACATAGTAGTAGTACTACTACTAGTACCCACTACATGCATCAACATCCCGCCAGCCCAGCCTCGTGCGCTTTTCCATATGAAGAAGATTTTTAACGGGATTTAGTCAATAAATCATTCTTTATACTTGTTCTCTCTTCTTTTCGCTGTCTCTCGCTCTCTCTCTCTCTTTCCTTCACTACATCTCTTCTCTCTCTCTCTTGCACTAATACTTTATACCGTAAAACATGCTGTAAATACTCGCGTCTACTGTTCCCTGTAGATTTTTTCAACATGAAACCACACACACACACTTACAAGAAGCCTACTACTCTCGATGTAATGCGAACTGTGAGCTCGCGAACAAGGTATTTGCTATGTACCCACTGTGTGAGAGACTTGTTGTTTCACATAAAAGTTTAGCAGTTATTTTAAGAAAATTACACTTTTTCGAATACGAGCTTCTTCTTCTTGTGGTTGGAAAGCGGAGTAGTACATATATACAGTTAGTGGAGTGGAGGAAGGAGTGGAAATGTCTTGGAGAATATTAAAATCAAAATGTGGCCATCCATAAAGCCACGCTTTTTATCCCGTAAATGCTTTTTTTCTCTATGCGGGATTGCTCCCGTCGTCCCGTCCCTGTGCTTTTCTTGTATATGAAAATGTATGATGGATTTTATATACACAACATTTTTTACCCCGGAATTTTTTTCCGAATCGAGAAAGGAACAAACAGCGCTCATAATTAGAATGGTCACTCCTCCTCCTGCTAGCTGTTTTCCTTTTTTTTAAAGTAGTAGTTTCTTCTTAAGGAGTTCCTCCTTAGTTTTTCCTTTTCAGCCTTGATCTCTTATTCTTTTCAGCATTGATCTCCTCCGATTTTCCCACAATAAGCAGCATATGGTTTGATATAAAATGGAATATAAAATAGAAGGAAAAATAGTAGATAAGGAGGCTGTCGGAATAGCTCTGCAATCCACATATAAATATTCCTGGCCTCATGATATTTTGAAATAGCTTGTCAATAACGGAATGATAAATAGTTTTTCAACTAAAGAGCTCCCGCTCTGCTGCATTTTCAAATGTTTAGCCTAAATGTGGAGCGGGATAAACTGAGAGCGTACAGCATTTGACGATGGGAAAAATCCAATTATTTTGAAAATTCACTCGTGAAGAAGAAGCAGCAGTAGACTTTTGAAATACATTTTGAAATTTATTGCAATTTCTATAGGGAGAACCAAAGGTCAATTATTTACAGGGGAGAGAGTTGGACCTTTGGGAGTACTTTCCCTAGAATTCGGTGCTAGATCCCCCTCCATGATTCCGATAAATATTCAACGAAAGACGTCCAAAGACGTCCACTACTAACACTTGAGTTTATAGAAAAATCCCTCCAGTTTACGTCCTGCCCTGTTGTTCTCCTACCTTTTCCAATACTTCAATCCTACTGCTTCCTATTCCTATATACTTACAGTTTAGTCCTCCCAAGCTTCCTAAACCTCCTTCCGTCTGTCTAGAGAGCTTCTCTGTGTCCAAATTCCTCTATAGATATCTGTAAAAGCCTCAACAACCCGAATTTGCTATATCTGAAATCGTATTCGAATTTTTTATATCTCAAGTCTTAACATCCAAATTTTCTATATCTAAAGCTTCCATGACTCTAAAGCATTTCATCCTGTTAGCCAGGAGCCCATGTGTTTACTCAGCTCTGATGTAATTCCTTACGTCTCGACTCCTCCAACTTCCAGACCAGACGTTCTTACATATCGTCTTGTGAATCTTATGGGATCTTCTTGAAGTTTATGCATAGTGAATATTTTTATATAGTAAAGTGTGGTAGGGGATTCAAGTCAAAGGGTTAGCAGCATGAAGATCCATTGTATCGCAGTGAACTTGGAAAGAAGTATAGATTTGATTCCAAAAGGGATACTACTACAGTAAACTTATGGCTTTCACAGGATCTAAAAGTACAACACTTATCTCACGGTCTATAGTTGGGATAAGATCTGTGTGTACATATAGTTGTACATATAGAGTGTATATAGGTTATTGCATTACTATACTGCATTTCATATGTTTCTATACTTTGTACCATTCACTGCATGCAGCATGGCCACCCTTAAAAATAATATGCTTAATGTGTATGCACAACATATTATGTTGCAGTTGTGTCAGAACGACGTGGGTTTGCTCGGTGGAAGTTGATGTTGATATGGTTAAAGCTGGGTGAGAAAACCTATATAAACGCTCGTTGTGGCACATCTTGGTCGTACACAGGTGCGAGTATTTACAAAGTTAAAGCCATTCAGCGGACTAGGACATAAAACTGCATGGAGATCCGGACTACGTATGCTGACGAAGTTATAAGTTGAGATCTTTGTTGTAAGTATATGATACAAGTATCCATATGATACAAGTATATGTATAAGTACATATAAAGATCTTATTTACTATGACAAGTATCTATATGTAGTATGTTATGTCTATAGTAGTATGTATATGGAGATCCTTTTACTTACATGACACAACTACTAGTATAGTGTAAGTATAATTATGCACACATTGGGATCCGGACATCTACAAAACTCTCCACAATAGTACGACACACAACTATTACATATGGAGACTATAAATAAGCACATGACCATCCCGGCTTTTAAACCTATATAATGTATTACTACCTTTTTTGGGTAACGTATGGTCTGAATATTCGGTTGTAAAGTTAGCTACTCCGGGCAGCAGTGAAGTGGATACTAACTTGGCTGGAGTGTTCTGACTGCTGAGAACTCAAACTCCGGGAGCATTCATTGCGTATGTATGAATGTCTGGACATGTAAAAATCCAACCACCAGAGCCAAAAGTTTATGACCCCTTAAAGGTATGTGTGACTACCATTTACGTGTATCTTGTGCTTCTCTATTTACAAAGGATTTCCGAGAGCAGGACATTTAGGTGTTGTTGTATGCTCCGTTCGGTCGTTGAATGTACGTTCGGTTCAGGTTTACTAACATGATCCTTGTTATTATTATTATAGTTTCGAACTGCGATATAACTTCCATGTGAAACTTTTCCATGGTTCTGATTCTCAGCCGGAACATAATATAATAAGGATATAAGCATATTGCCAATAATAAGTCTATACCTTCTACCTATGTAGTATCGGGCCACCAACAAACTAGAATATCAAAATTTTTTGATTCTAGTATCTATACTATTTATATTAGATTTCCAACGAGCATAACCTATCCAGCACAATATTATCGAATGTATTCTCACTCCTGCTGCCAAGTTGCCCTGATATTAGCAAATATGTAGAGCTTACATTACTTAACATATATGTAAAGTATGTATATCTACACTGCATTGTACACAAGGAGAGAGGGACAGGGAGAGAGAGAGAGAGGAAAATAACGACCAGGCAGAATGATTTCGATTTTCCATATTTCTTTCCTTGGCCAGGATGTTCAATAAATAGTAAGCGAGGAGGCATCATATCATATAATAGGAATACTCCGGACTCGTAACTATAACTCCGGACATGGAGCTTATGGATTGAAAAAAAAAAACACTTTACTTTGTAAGCATTTTTTATTTTCCTTCTTGCTCTCTCTCTCTCCCTCTCTCTCTCTCTTTCGCTCTCCTTCCTTCTCATCGGTAGTACGAATATATTAAGGCAGTTATAATATCTCCGCGAGGGGCTCGCGTCTTCCTCCGCGATAGCAAAACGTACTCCGACGTCCTTGCTGCTGGAACCAAAATATCAGCTCTCTCACATATTGAAGGTTTCTTATATATATTTTTTTGGCGGGGGAAAAATTTATGCAGCATTGACGGCATTGCCTGGAGGAAGTTGGGAGCAATAATATTGAAAGCCATTATAAATGTAGGTTGGTTTTTACTCCTAGTATGCCTGGCCACCAGTACTTTACAACAAGAGTGCTGTGGTGTGGGCCACCGGCATCAACGTCGCTCTCAACATTAACTTTTTCCCAAGAAACTATTATTATTAAAAACGGAGTGTGTACGTATTTATATGCAGATATTAAAGTTAAAGCCGAGGAGAGATAGATGGTTATAGTAGAAATTGAGAGAGAGAGAGTGGGACAGAAGGATCGAGCGAGACGAAAGGGAGAATGAATATGAAAACGAGAGTAAAAACCATCGGATGATGTCCATCCCGAGTGGTTCCTCCAAAATTGCTGAATACACTTGTACTATGCATAAATCTCGGCGATGAACATCATATAACTATGCATATGTAGTGTAGTGATGTATGTCTATAGACAAAACTATAGATATAAATATATTATACATATGTGTATACATGGATAAATACTAAATACACACACATATATACATACAGTCGAGAATCGAGGACATGACTCCTTGATTGGTCAGGAACAGCAGGGGCTTTTCACTGCACGCGATTTCCATTTTATGTACCTTTTTATATTATTATTACTTCGCTTGAATCCAAAATCCAAAACGTTTACTTTACATACAAACTCACATGGAGCTCTCGATTTTACGCCGATTCCCACAACATACACATGCCCGTTATTATAGTCTACGAAGCACAACAAACTTCCATGTATGTCTCTCTCTCTCTCTCTCTCTCTCTCTAAGGAACTTGAATACCATACAGATGTATCTTATGTACGTAAAATTACATATAATTTTATAATAGGCAATAGTTGTATAACTACAGTGCATACTTGTATTATTGTAGAAAAAATACTTGGAAGTATCTACATATAGTCAGACTAGCAGTCACCATAAGTTCCATGTCTTGAGTCGGATGGGAAGTGTAATAATGGTAACTGCATATCCGGCAGTCATATTAGGGAAGGATACCGCACACTGCAGCAATATTGGAGGAAGCATGAAAAGTTCCAGCAGGACAAGTTTGAACGGATTTCCAATATTCATATACTTATACATATGTAAATATATATAGCAAACACAATAATTTGCCTTACTGGGATTTACATTGGGATAGCGGCATACCCACCAGCAGATTCTTATCTATGCACACAGGGTGACCCCGCTATGGAAATGCAGTGGTTGACCCGATATTTACCCGTGTAAAGAGTAGAATGCTGCTGTTGTGGTTAAATGTGCAAACATGTCATCATCATGGAGGCATTGGGTAGGGATTTAACATGCGGAGTACATACATGAGTATACATAATTTGATTATGAAGTTCCAAATACGGTTGCTACTCCTTACTACAATAATTCCTTACTATAATAATTGTTTGCGTAACAAAATCATACATGCTACGTATATGTACATGAACTACTGATGTTAATAAAAAAATTCGGATAGTCTCACCCTTTAATTATACATCACGTACATACGCTAATAAGATATTGATAAAAGAAACAAACAGAGGAAATGCAAGTATTGAATAAGGAAACCGCTGCATTTAGCTGTTGAATACCACGACAGTCGAAGTCCCTAGGCATATGTTATGGTATATGAATTTGTATAAAGTATAAGTATATAGACATGTTACAAATTGTATTTTCCTCGCGAGTCTCCTGTATGCTTATTATTATTATTATTTTAGTCATAAATTCATGCCTGTCCCGCACTCTGTATAGATTCATTTTCCTTGCTGCCCCGCTTGTATTTTTCTCCATCGCCCGAAACTTATGTATTGTGAATTTATGTGTGGGGAGGGCACGTGGCAGGACAAAATCCGGGTGTTTACTCTGCATTATCTCGTTATGTCTAATACATTTTACATATGTTCACGACTAGACAAGGATTCTCTCTCTCTCCCGCGTTCTTAACCATAACATCAGCAGAGCTGACCTCATCATTTTACCCGGCCCTCAATCCCACAGCCTGTACATTCCTCCTCTCTTCTGTTGTACACGGATAATAACACTGTTCTCGTGTACACTGGTTTATCATTTATAATGCTCCCGCTGTCCCTTTGATCGCAAGTTCTTTTGCAATAATTACTTTATATATTTTGTATTATGGACACACGTAAACATACTGTGAAGAACACTATATAAATGATATGCTTCCATAAATAGACACTATAAGTATATATACACAGTATAGCGTCGGCGAAGTATCTTAAAGTACCAACTTCTGTGTTGAAGGTATAGACATTGATCCTTTGGCATCCTTCGTCGACGATTTACTGAATGAATTTGTTATAAGTAAGTATATGAGTTTTCATATACAGTGTGGACACAGTGTTAACAACAGTCCGGCGACAAAATTTAAGGTACGGACCTCCTAGGAGAATGGCGTGTCCGTACATGTATATACTTACTACAGTTACTACTGTAGTACAAAGGGAAGGTGAGAATTTGAGCGAGCAAGTCGCCCTTTTAATTTTTAAGTATTATTGGCTTGCTGTGTGGAGTGAGAAGCATGGGATTATTTATTGAAGTCGTCCCAAGTTCAATATTTGACGCGTTTCAGGTATGAATTATGTCTCTTGTGTAACACTTACATGAGATATTTTGTAAGTTAGAGCGGCTTGACAGTGTACCTAAAATAATGAGTTTATTTAATATTGAGCATTTTGGGGGGAGTGAGTGAATAACCAACCGTGCTTCTATATTCCTTTGTATATATTGCATAAGCATATATTGAAGCGGTAAAAGGATAATTTAAAAATTCAAGCTCTTTATATACTTAATACTCTACCTATAGGTACTTAATACCCTGGCTGTACTTAATATTTTTGCTTATAAGAGTATGTAAATACAACATACATATATACACCTATATTCCGGATCTAGACTTTATTCTGGGAGAACCGTGCCAAGAGGAGCACACGGGGAAATATTTCCTTATGGAGACTATATGAAGAGTATAGATCTAGTATAAGTATAATAAAGTAGTTAATACTATACTTGTATTAGGGATTGTGGACTTTGTGAAGCTCTAGGCTATACACATTGCACCACCGAAGAGTTTGATATACTCAAGTTGGTTCGGCGTGTATAACAAAGCTTTTGCTTTGATTAGTTTGATTTATGTTTTATTTGGTTCGGGGATGAATTCCGAGTTTCCCAATTTCTTTTGATTTATGTCTACTTCTCTTCTCAAATAGAATCTGCATAAAGCGGGGTAATTCTTCATTGTGATGCTATTATTAGGCAAGTTAATCTGACCTCATACTGGCTGAAGAGGAGCGCAAGTCATTTTTCTTCAAAGTATATAATTTCATATCTCTCTTCTTCTTCCCGTACATACTTGTGAGTTCTTCTCATTTTTTAATACCAACTTATTTCTTCCAATCCCTTGATTTAAAGCTGTTTATGTATATCCTTGTTTTATTTTCTAGACAGAAACACTTGTTTCTCATTTGCAGCCGATGCAATAATTCATTCAGAGCAATATTCAATGCATGTGTTTATAGACACGCACTTTATTTATCGAAAACATTGATATCGTTGTTTACACAAATCATCATATGAGTACGCAGATACTTTTTTGCACATGTTTTTTCTGCTGCACCATTATGCGTGGAGTTGATTGGCCTGTGAAATGGATATTGGCTACGATTTGTCGTGGTTATTGGAAGGTAATCAGGAGCAGCAGGAGTTGATGGGAAATCTTAATTACTAGTCCTGCATCGGTCATTAGGCCATCATATTTTCATTTTCTTCTCGATGATAGCAGATTCTCCAGCAATATCTGACCTCATATAGGAATAAGCGTATACTACGCAAAAAAATAAATGGAAAAGATGAACAAATAGAAGATTAGTATTATATTGAACTACATGAACGATACTCATATATTACATTACTGCTGGTCAAATTATGCGAGATGTTACACGCATAATTATTTAACTGAAGCAACAAGAAGTTCAAGTAGCTTAAATATAATTATACATAATTCTATACATGTAAAAAACTGTAATGAAAAAACTAGCCAAAGTGCAATAGCTTGCATAGACTTACTTTGATTTGTGTCTCATCGTCAGTGAGTCCAGTGACTGTAGTAGTAGCCTGTTGTACATAGAGCAGTTATCAATGGATCATTCAACAAATAATTCCTTTTGATGGAAGCAGTGTGGTTGTGTAACTTGTCAATTTGATTGAGTACAGTCCACTAATTTATTTAATGAGGCTCTATTTTTTCTCGCCCTCTCGCGCGGCAAATAAATGCGGTTTCTGTTTCGCCCCAAAAACACATTACACATATGCTTTTGACTCTGACGCTACTACTTGTCTGTCTCTCAGCTTCTTATACACTGCATGTAAATGTTTTTATATGTATCTAAGGCTATGTTGCATATGTGGATAGCAGTTTCTCCAAAGATTCTACAGTGTGTAGAAATCTATGTTAAAATCTGTTCTGGAGCTGAATGTGTATGTCAAGTGTTGAGGAATAAGATTTGAACTGACGAAAAGGATTATAGCTGTTGTATATTGGAAGCTAAACTTCTTCGATGTAAAATAATGTCGTCTATATAGGTTGAACTACATAATACGATGATGTACATAATAGGATGTCGTATGTAAGATAAAACAATTTTGTCAAGGGAAAGACGCGAATCAAAAGTTGTAAGCCTCATCCGATTTTACAACTCTGACTTTGAGTTTTGTAAGGAGACCAAGAGAAGATGAAATGAAAACTTGTCCTACCAGACTATCTCAAATGTATCTCTCAAGTTATTATCATGTTTAAGCTACCTAACTCCGACCTCATGAATCTATCAACTTCAGTTTCAACCAACTTCTTGAGTATCTCAATGAACTTCCAGGGTATTTACAAGGACGAAATTCCAAAAATTTTAACGTTTCAGTCTTTGTGCGGTGTGTAATTTTGTTTAACTTCATGTTTTTCCATTCTGAAGGCATTAAACACAATCCAATTTTTAAAATATTCACAAAATTCGAATATAAACGGGATAATAATGAAGCTTGAGCTGAGCTATGAAATCAATAATCTAAGATTTTTTCAATGTTTTCTTGTATGGGTTGCCGAAATAATAATTAAGCATGCTTTTTCTCAATGCTTTTCCCAGTCATGTTACATTTACAAATTTAAGAACACGTATACACTTGAAAAAGAAGCTGATCTGAAGATCTGAAGCTACGGACCAGTTCTTGGAAAGATGGTTGAATTCCAGCGTTTTGTCCTCCCCTAATATGCGTCTTGTTTTCAAACGCCAGACCGTTTACCGTCGTCCGTCATCA
Organism: Lipothrix lubbocki; assembly: GCA_034696945.1. Lineage (NCBI taxonomy): Eukaryota > Metazoa > Arthropoda > Collembola > Symphypleona > Sminthuridae > Lipothrix > Lipothrix lubbocki. The sequence goes on along the minus strand of JAQGAK010001461.1, from coordinate 15,408 downwards.
GTCTTTACCTTCACATGCCACACTAAACACTGGGATGAGTAATGAGTTGAGCGGATTATTTTAATTAATAGGGAAACGTCGAGAGGAGTCACTGGGTAATAATTTGCAAGTGTCAAACTCATAGTGAAAGGGCTTTGATTTCCATTTCATTCTAACTATTGAAGTATTATTCCTTTAAGTATAAGTATGCCATTCCACAATGCCTTTGGTTCAAGTACCAAAAAACTTATAGGAGGCAGGCAAAAGGAGAAAAAAATTAAGTGTAGCAAATTAATCGGAACCGGTTGAGAACCAGGACTTGCACCTGTGCAGAGCAGAGTATATGTGATCATTATTGTAACAACACTTTGGGGTAATCATTGTCTGCTGCACGTCAATTCTTGATAAAGTGCTGTCATATTTGCATAAGGGCTTTGATTACAATTAAGCATGATTGCTTTTAATTCATGTTCCTACTAGTACACTAGCAATTCCAATTCTAAACACACATGGAGATTAGATACGAAGCTGGAAAATTGCTGCACAATTGCTCAGCTATACATGATTAAAGTAACCCCATATACTTTAAAACGTATTTTTCCAGTTGAGAGTGTATTGTTACATGAATGGTAATAAAACAATAAGAAAATGCAGAGTTTAATATTGTTTAAGAAGCTATATGCTATACCTAATACAATTCAAGTGGCGTCAGCGGTCAGCGCAAAAGATTTATACTTCTCATATAGATTCATCTTTCTCTCTCTCTCGTTCTCTCATTCTATGTATCTCACTCTCCCCAGTCAACCTCCCTTCATTCGACTACCCTTTAGCTACGAAACTACTGGATTGAATTATACAATAAAAGTAGTATGGAAGTATGGATTAATCCACAGAGCTGATAGCGTTAAGAAAAAGAACAAGTAATAAGAATAATAAGAAAAAAGTGGAATATAGTGCTGTCAAGCGGTGTTTGTGTAAGCTTGTTGTTTCTTGGATGTAATAATTATTTTTTATGCCGCCCGACGGGAAACTTGGTTAAGTGCTCTTGAATGAAAACAGGTATGGATTGTGATTAAAATCGTCACTTGCAGTTTATTTTACCAGTGGATCTAATTTACAGCCGAAATTTCTTCCATCCTTTATTATATTGCTCCTCGCTTTAAAAAAATCTGGCGGTCATATGCATATTAGCATCTTATACATTTCATCTTTATTTTACAAGTATACTTATACTTATACTTATACCTACTTCTACATACATAGTATATTGTACATTATAGTTTTCTGGGAATTTTACATCACAGTATTTTACATTTGTAGAACAACCAGTGCGCTATGTGTAAACAATAGTTCACATTTCACTTTACTGTATATGTTCATACATTTTACAGTGCTTTCTATGTATCTACTTATAAGTATACTCATATGCAGCTTTATACACCAAACTCATGATGTAATTCACATTAGAAAAAATATTCATATAACTCTTGACTTTACAAATTGTCTGTTCAGAAGGTTGATTCCCACGTTATAATTTACCGATTGTGTGTCCGAATTGCACACACACACTGGCAACTCATCACTTTTGATACATTGATATGCTACATGCTGTATGGTTAAGTTTAAAAATCTGTTTAATGTAAAGCGTAAATAGCTTATAGTTATTATGCCCCTGCAGCAGAAAAATGCTATGGTATTATTGTTAGATCTTGGGAGATAAATTGAGCGAAAGAAAGTGAAACCAGTCAGAGGAGCGCCATACTGGAAGTGTCTTGAGGCCGCAGGGCTACATAATTATGGTAAATTCCGGCATGCAAACTTAAACTAATAATGTTGTAGTAATAATAATAATAGGTGGAAACTGAACCGCTGGTTGTTTTGGTCAATGTTGAGGATAGAATCAGGGGATAAGGAATGCATACAGGATTTTCCACAGTATTTGTACAGTTTATTGCAGTTAGTGTTGAAGTTTTAATTTGTAGGAATTTCAAACCTGTACTTATAATTTATAGTACATATAGTGTGCTTTTACTCTGTGGTTCTGCTTTTCAGCAATACTTATTACGATTTTGTCGGTCTTCCATTACAAATACATATAAGTAAGCTTAAAACACATGCAACGGGATGCTCTTCAAAGCTTGATTCACATGCTGGAGAGCATTTCTAATGTTGCACATATATGTAGTAAGTATTTTTTCATGTTGAGGATATTAGTTCATTGAGAAAAATAGTTTTGGGTTTGTGTTTGACAACCTCCTATTTTGTCTAATTTTCCGTTGTTCTCCACGATAACTCTGCTGATGAGGACTCTCCTGGAAGTCATAACATTATGAACATCGTTAACAACAAGTGTGTGGAGATAAAAGAGGATTATATTTTATGGGTGTTTTTCTCTTGTGAATTTTTATTATTGAGTGAGTCTCTTTCTCTTGCACTCCCTTCAGCTTGTCATGGGTTAGGTTTCCTATAACTTCGCATTCATTTGGATCATTTGCTGTCGAATGCACTTTTTCATTTATGAAGTTGCTTGCTTATTACAAGCTTAGGTATGTAATGCTCATATGTACGATGGTGAATTTGTGTATACTTATACACATACCTATAGGTATATAGGTTAGGTAGTATACTTACTATACTTAATATAATAATACTGTATTTGCCCTCCGTTTTAAAAACTACACACGGAGGAAGCAATGAAAAATCTTGTTTCACAAGTATACATCTGTTCCCCCTTGACTTTTTACTCTCATTTGTGAAAGACCTGAGAGAATTTATGGGGATTGGTTATTTTAACACGTTCAAATGCCAGGATTTCATTGCTCTGTTAACATGAGTGGATATGTCGGGGTGTAAATTTCCCAGAATGATGGCATGAATGACAATCCGCCGATAAAAGTCTGTTCTCTCGCAGTGACTTCCACTTTCTGATAATAAAGGTTCCTATAAACACATATGTGCATACTTATACCTGTACTTATACTAGATATAGTATTTCCATACATTTGTTGATATTTGTTGCACTATCACTTTTTTGAACGTAATCTTATACACTCTTGCCAAATCTCAACTAACTCTTATGACCTTAACATTTCAAACATGCATATTTCAGAAGTATTTATGACAAGTCGGTCGATGAATTTAAAGTTATTCCAGGACTCTGCAGCTACTAGTGCATATGGAGTTAAACTGGGTTAGAAGAGGTCTTTATCACCTGAGAAAATAAGGTTGTGTTTAATAAAATCTGTGAGATAAGGCAGCGACATTATTCTTGTTATTTCATATACAGTCTTTATTAAATCTACAGATATGTGCATATTTTTCTTTTTTTTAAACAGTATTTTTAAATGGTACATGCATTCACCACTCATGCGTTCAGTTTAACTGGAAAAACTTCGGGGAGAACTGTGTGTGAGCAAGTCGTGTGTGTGTGTGTGTGGAGCGTAATGTGATGTTTGCTCTGATATTTTGTTTGCATGTTCAAGCACGATTTTCATATTGGAGTGTGTGTGTGGGGGCATTTGGGTGTATTTAATGTGCATTCTTTTGCCCTCGACTTATCTTCGTGTGATGTAATTTTTTTCAAGAGTTGAAGTATTACCTATATACTAGATACACTATACATGTGTATTTTAGTCAGAAAAGAACCGTCTTGAGTTAATCAACATGTAAGACGTTGAGACTTACAATGTAACTCCAGGATTTTTATACTCAAGTGTCTCTACATGTACACCTCATATAAGTAACTTACTTAAATAAGTATAGATAGATACATACAGTATGCTGGGCTACAACACATACAAAAATGTTAGAATGAGAAGAAAAGGAAACTCATACATTAAGATGCTTGTATATTTTCTTTAATTCCCTTCCTTTCGGCTCCTTAATAACGTTTCTTATTTTATTTGGTATGATTTTGATGGAAGCCGATGCTGCGGCTGCAGTTGCCGTACTACCCGCTGGCTTCATAATCCCATCGTTTCCTTCGACTGCTGGGAGACCTCTGAATGCTCCTTGTTCTTCCTGGGTTGTTTTTATTACTCTGGCTCCTTATTCCATTGATGATGATGCTGCTGCTGCTGCTGAAATCCATTGAAATGGCTCATCCATTTACGTTTGCTTCTTCTCCTTGATCTTCTTCTCTCATCTGCTGTCAGTAATTAAGAGGTATTTTGTGTGGGAGCGTTCATTCATTCAGTATTCTCTACGGAGTCAAGAAGAAGATACTATAATACTCTTATTCATTGATCTTCGGATCTATTGTGAAGTATCTCTTTCTCACATATCTATATGAAGTATACTATCTGTAATGACGAATCTATACTTGTATCTACTTTTGAGAAGTGTGGGTAGTTGGTATGCGGACGTCAAGAGGCGAACGTGAAGAGGCGAACGTGAAGTGTGTCGATTATTAAGGCTTAAAAAGTAAATTATCAAGAAGAGAAGGAAATGAAGAAGGAATATGCTTCAGACAGTGAGTTTCTTCCTGCAAAGAGACTCAAGAAATAACACTCCATTTTGATACAATTTGGAACCCCAGAGCTGACAAAAGGATCTTTGTAGATATGTTCCGTGAATACTCCGAGCTTATTTTAACATATGTAATCACGCTTAGGTACTTATATATAGATACATGCAACTTATTGTATGATTCAACAACCAAAAATTAATTATGTTACAGCTTTTTAGATCCCCTTCACTCCGCGGTTTCCTTGTTCAGATCCTTGTCTGTATTATAGGAAGAAAGATACTACAAATCAAGTATAGTAGCTTCAGCAAAGTGCATTACACTACTGCACTATACTAACGTATACTTCCCTGGGAGTATTTAGCTTTAAAATGATGCTAAGGAGCTTAAAGAAAAGTCAAGCGATGTTGTAAGTTGGTGGAAACGTTGTGTTTTGGTGATTTTAAGTCATATGTTACAAGGGCAGGAAGCATTGGGGAATATAAGAATTATTCGGTATAAGTACACATAGGAAACTTATAATGATACTTGTGTCTACAATGGGAGTTGTAAATACTCAATAAGAATTCCATGTTAGTTCATTACGATGAAATCTGTGGGTTGTATGAGGATTACTTTTGGTTTTTGGAAGAACAAGCGGTCGGTCTTGCCTTTGTTTTCCGTACAAACAAGTCTTTCCAATTATCAAGTCTACAAATATTTTGTGCTTCGGTGACTCGCTGGGTGCACTTTGCCATTGTGTCTGACTACTCACTGTATAACAGCTATGTATGTATGCAATGTATATAAGCTATATCTCTATGTAACAACTATATATGTACTATACTTTGATAGTAATAAATTCATCCTATATGTTTTTGTTATGAAATCTGGAATGTTTTTGAAATTGTTTGGTGGAATTAAGTCTACTTATTTTCTGTATTCCACTGCTGTTTTCCTTGTTGTTTCTGGAACAGTTGAACGTTGTCAAAAAGTTTTGGTTTTGATTACATTTTTCTCCTGTGTAGTTGACCATACATATACTCAGCCTTTTTGTTCCTTCCCTATGAATTGAATGGGATTAGGAGGAGCGTAAGTTTTTGATCGTATTTGGGTTATTTGCTGTTAGAGTATTGCGGCAAGCTCATCTGAGAGTCTCAGCAAGTTTTTCCGACGGTAAGTCCAGCAGTTATTATTATTATTGTTATATGGTTAGTTGGTTCACTCAGCCTGCAAATACACGGGAGAGCCATCATCATTTACTCAATTAAAAGATATCCGCCGGCAGGTCTTCTTGTAACGAATCTGGATTGGGAGTACACAGCCAAAGCTCTGTATGTATGTATTCCAATGTCTTTTTCCCCGTCTGCTCCAGCATAAATAATAGGTTCTTGTGTAAATTCTGGTAATTTTTCATTTTTCCAGTCTTTTATTTACTATGTAACTTTCTACCGACATAGATGATGTAATATTTGAGTTTTCCAATGATATTTGTTCTACGTTGTTAGTAGCTTTTTGCCTTCAATTTTTATTATTCTCTTTTACTTCTTTTTTTTATACTATTATGGAAAAATGGCTCAAGTCTGATCAGGCACCTCTCCAGGCGGACTTTAGGGACCACCGGTAGCAGCAGCAGGTTGAACGGTTGCTTATTCTTTGCTTCTTGCCCGTATTGCTCGTCGGTTCTTGTACGTTTTCTCTTTTGTGGGTTTTCCTACTTAATATGTAGTACATGTATACAAGTATAGTATCTCTACTTACTCTATTGAAGATATATTTTGTTCCATTTTTGCTTCCATTCATCCAGAAGTAGCTTAGAATCCTACAGAAGGCATACTAGCATACACAGATATAGATACAGTTATAGTTGACTTTTTGCCTTATCTTGATTCCTGATCCCAATGTGGACCCTCTTTTATTATGTAGCTCCGCTGAGTGAGTATTTTGAGGGAAATGGCCGCGTGACAGCAGTCCGCATTCACAATGTTTAAATAAATGATGAGTGTGTAGAGATAAGTTTTTGGTGGAACTATTTACATCTGTATTATTAGGAAATTGAGTGAGGTTGTACTTTTATTTGGGTACACTTGCCGGGTGGTCAAATGTCTTTCTTTAATAAACGTTTCCTTGCTGATGGAACGTCTCAGTTCCAATAATTTCAGAGGTGATTCACATCAAGCAACATGATCTTACAATTTGATACAAAAATTAAGTTTTTCCATGGAAGATTTTAACGAATGAAGATACTTACATGCTATGTGTGCTTGTATGTATGCTTATACTGGAAGTAATAAGAATATACAAAGTAGGTATAACAAAATTTATGTTCAGTGGGCATCTCCATTTCATTTATAGTAGCTTTTTACTATTTACAAGCTCTCGGAGTGTGAACCTTTGTCTTCAGCCTTGTTGTCATCTGCATTGCATTGAATCGGAAAAATGTGAAACAATAAAAGTTTTATGATCTACTCAACTGTAATAAACGATCTTAAAGACAATGTTTATTATTCTCATATTTATTACCGTATAATTGGAATGGCAATTGTTGGTAAAAACTTTATTCTTTGAATCCTTGTATGTATAGTATGAGTAGCTTGTACATAAACCGACATTTTTTCTGCTTTTAACTATGATATGAGCCTTGATTGCAGGTGTATATAAGTATACTAAAGATTTCTTCTTATTAAATATTTTATCTAAAGAACTTGTTTTCACTATTTTTATGGTGTCATGCATTAAGAAGCAATGTATTGTGTCCATGTTCAATTAAGTTGCCATGGTTAAAAGACTTTTTTAAATGTCAAACGAGGTTGGCAAGTTTCTAATTAATTCCCTTTTTAGCGACATTGCTACTACTCTGAGTTGCTGCAGTTCCATGAAATTCTACGGTTTGCTGGACTCTACTTCGTAAAGACTTTTGATATTAACTTGGTTGTCACGCAAGTATACTTCCCTATGAACTTAAATGTATGTACATATAACTATGTATACATGTGCTTGCTCTGAAATGTCAAACGATCTGTTTGCATGGTAAGAAAATTGTAGCAATGGAATAAATAGAATACATTGTTGTTGGGGAATTGAGAGTAAATGGTGTCATGCTACGTGTATTGTTCTTGATATGCAATTCTCTCCTTACTGTCCACAATTTGAAATGCGAGGGCAATGTATTTCAGCACCTAATTTTAGTAATTGTGTATATAAGTAGGTATAACATAAGCTCTGCTATTTATATTTTCATCATCCAGGCTATACATAATACATGTACATATCCATGCTTGTGTACTCAATTGTGGACAAGCAATTTAGAAAAGTAAATATTGCATCGTGGGTTTTAATTCAGTTACTATATAAAGTAACCAAAGGCATTATTGTGTGCACTCTCCATGTTCCATTCTGCATCCATCTATATGAAATCATGTTTCCTGAGGATGCATACGTACCTATTGTGTGCTGTTCATTTAAGATACACCTGAAACAAGAATAGATTCATGTAAAGTGCATTGATTCTATATACTTCTAGTATATGTAATACTTACCTATTTGTACTGTAAATGATTCTTTTTAGCTTAATTTCATAAGGAAAAACACTTAATTTAGTATTTGAAATCTGATCGGCCCGTCGGACCTGTTTTATTAATCCCTTTTGGTAAATTATATGCTGGTCATCATCTGTTTTGTTATTGTGTTTGTAACGCATTGTACTATCCTTAGCATTCAGTGTTATTTGTTGTTTGTACGCATTAAAGAGGGTTGACGTGCGTAAAATGCATGTGGTCATCCATATGTACGTTTGTACATTCTTCTATACGCACACACATTAATGTATGTAAATGTGAATTACGACACCCGCTGGATTATTAATTGCAGCTAATAGCTCTCATGTATATATGTGAAAGTAATAGGGCTAGACACTAGAGACTAAAGATATATACATAATCGAGGTCTTGAGCCGCGGACTTGGATTTAAGCCCCTGCACATGCACACACATGTACATACTCAATTCCTCCTACTCCTATACTAATTATTCATAAGGTTGACTCCAATTTGAGTAAACAGAGGAAAAGTGTAGTAATTGATGAATGCACTATGTTGGCTTATATTACACAAGTAGATACTTGGGATATTAAAATAAGGTAATCTAGATATTATAACATTGTATTCGATATATTAGAACTTATAACACTACATTCAATATATTAGAACAGTGTATTTCCAACCAACGTGCTCTTTGGATTTATTCAAGATATTTTACCATAGTCGTTGGATAAGCCGGAGAAGGCATAAGTAATTATCCTTTGGTCTGGAAATGTTGCACCTGCAGTGTGTATAGTAATATAATGATCTGCACGTTTCATACGTACGTTATGAGTCACGGACGGCAACGACCATAATTTATCATCAAATGGTCTACGTAAATTTCAACAGTAACAACACCAACAGCAACAACAAGAAATCCCACCTGGCTTAGTAATACTCAGTCCAGCAGACTCCTTAGGGTTCGCTTTTAGATTCTTACTCCGTAATTATGCACACCATCGGGAAATAGTTATCAGCGATGGAGGAACCAGAAAATAAATGGTTTTGCTTACTAACTATGTACTTCATTTAGTCTTTTAACTATAGATGTGTAGCTTCATATATCCTTAGTGTAAACCTTTTGTAGTAATGTTGTAGGTATGTGTGAGCTAATAGGCAGATATCTGATTTTAATCGCTACTTAATAGTTAACGAGGAGTGTATGATATCGGAAAGTGCTGTGGATGAGGAAAAGCCCGGAAATTTTATGAGAAGCCCTGGAGGGTTGTGGAAATGAGAGAGAGAGAGAGAGAGAGAGAGAGAAATTGAGGAGTGTGCATTTGAGAGGGAGAGAGACAAGCTAAAACGAGAGGCAAGCTAAAGACAGATAGAGAGAGAGAGATGTTAAGGAGAGCGAGAAGCTAGAGAGAGAAGCTAAAGAGTGAGAGTGGGAAGTTAAAAGAGAAGAGAGAGAGAGAATGAAGAGAAAAAGAGGAAAAGAGAGAGGCCGGTAAGCTGAAGTGGTAATGAAAATCAATTAAAGAGCTTTTTCTCACAAGTTTTCAAGGTGCTCAAAGACTGCACTGAGGAAGACTAGAGGCGTAATTTATAATGAGAGCATTAAAGCCGGAGGGACTTGTGGGTCAGCTCCACTCAGAATACGTAATCAGGGCAAGGAGGAACACAAACAATGAACTTTATACACTCGCTCTCCTATTATTAACCATCGGATACATCTCCTTGTCCTTTCCGGAGCTGCTCTCTTTCTTATTTTCTTTTATTCAGACTGCAGTTTATACAGTATATGAGGCACAATGGGAACCCACCAGATTGGGATCTTTTGTATCCACTTATTATATTTACGCCAGTGCTCATGTACATGGACGTGGCTGTAATAAATATAGTAACTATACTAAATTACTGTAGTATAACACTTGGACCTGTGTGTATGCATTTTCATTGTAAGTATCTGTACTATTGTACATACTATCTAAGTATGTACAATGATGTACAAGCTATACTTAAGTCATATGTATTAACATACAATATGCTTAAATACAAGTAATAGTAAAGTATTGCATTTCATAGTGTGTAAAAACAGTCAGTGTAAGAAGTATCAGGTTACACTTGAAGGGGCCTCGAAGCTCTGGAAGTTTGTCGAAAACATTGTGTTTTGCGGTTGTTAGTTTAAAAGTCTTCGGCTCGGCTGTCTTCAATCTTCTAGGATTCCTTCTTCCTGCCCGTAACTTGTAATGATTTTTTCATTCGAGCTCATTGCTGTGGCAGCAATCATCGATATGATTCTCCCTTTTCACTACTTTTTTAAGTTATGTCTTTTAATTATTTATTTAAAATAATTAGTGCATATGTACCTGTATGTATCTTATAAACCTATTTACAGACTTTACAATCAAGATTCACATTTATTTACCTGAAAATCAACGATTTAAATAAGGCGATTAAGCTTGTTATACTATAGGAATTATTAGTTCTCTGAAATGCTCAAATCCTCATACCTCGTTATCTTCTAAAAGCGTGTAATAATAAGTGCTGAGTCCCTTTTGTGATAATTTACGGCCGACAGTCTTGTCTGGTCAAGGGCAAAAGCAATGGCTATGTATCTACATATATGTCATTATTGCTGTAGTTCAACTTACACGGACAGAATGGCTGCAAATAAGAAGATTATGAACGATTAATGTCAAAAACACTTGTAATGACTTGTTTGTTGGGGATGGGAGACGACTCGTATTTAAATATGTAGACAGTGTGTGTGTATTAAGTTTCGGGGAAATGATTAAATAAATGTGAAGTAAGGCTCCGCCACACGACTGGCAGCAGGCTTTATTTACTCGAAAATGTGTAATTTGAGCCGAAGCCCCACACAAATGCTCACTCTCTCTGACCAGGCTGATGTATCCTAAATCAATATTTTGAAATTCTTTTAAGACTCATTATTAATAATCTATTCTTAAATTGCTTTTGAATTCTCCAGAAACAATGACCTCATGTCTGGACTCCTGATCAATAAAACGTTCTGTAATGAGTCCGAAACGTTCGTTCGTTAGCCAGGCAGGCAGGCAAATAAACAATATGAGTTACATTTTTTGCTTTATAAAAGCGTAATTGTGAATATGTAAATATTTATATCTATATATCAACACTTGTATTTGTAAATCCACGCACATGTTAATTGCATCACGTTACATATAGTAAACATGTATGTATCTTTAGTTTTGAATAAGCTCCGAGTTTGCCACTGCCCGCTGGGGTGAATTTTAAATGTAAATGAAATTCATTTCCGTCTTGACTCCTCCATGAAAGTAGTAGTAAAATGATATAAAAATGAGGACGAAAGAGAGAGAGAGCGCGCGGAGAGAGACTGTGGGAGAATAAAAGAGACTGAATTTGGAGGAATAAGCATGGAAATGAAGTATAGAACCTGAATTTGATTTTATGTCTGCGAGGTTACCGAATTGAGTTTTGGATTTATGATGTTCATTTAAAAGGAGGTTGCGGGGAGAAGTCGTAAATGTAAAATAGTGGAATTTCATTCCCGTTTTTCTCCTCCTGCTCCTCCTCCTTCCTCATCCATTCCTCCTCTATAGCATTTACATACATTTTTGTTTTCATGTTATCATTGGACCATAAGAAAGGATACTTTTTCACCATGTTATTATCACCCTGGCATTTAACTAAATGCGGGGAACCCACTGACAATGAGTGAGCCCTATGTGCATATCATGGAACGCTCCTTATTTTGAATTTTATCCTCTCCAGTGTATATAAGCGTAGCATATTCCTTTTTATTTCCTTTAAACTGGTTTTTGCATTCATTTTATTCCTTTTTATACATACGATTGTTATAAAAATACTATGTAAAAATCTTGTTTTGGCTAAACTGAAAGTTTCTACGCAAGCAAAAATAGGCTTGAATATTATATGAATTTAGAAGAAACTAAAAGTTTGAGCATGTAAAAGTATGTAACATTACATATATGTGATGTTATGTCATATATGAGATTTTGGTACAAATACATGTATAAGTTTCAATACTTCTGTGCATATGAAAGAATGAGTTTGGAAACAACAGTGGAGCCAGACAAGTTTAAAAGTGCGCTCATTCGGGTGTAAAGGGAAAGCATGAATTTGGCGTTCACTCTGTGGTGCGTGCTCTCATGTACGTAAATATGCGTGCTGACATCCACACATGTTAATATAAAATATATTGTGTATAAACATACTCATAAAATAGCGCTGAACTACGGATGCGTTTCCATGTATAATTTTGCCAATGTTTCTGCTACATTGACGGGTGTAGCGATATAAATGAAGAGTTCATAATATACAATAAATTCATACATGAAGCTTGTATAAGTTTATATACAAGCTTCTATAAATTGATATAAGGAGTTTGTAGTGCTATATAACCATATGCGATGTAAACTGTACATCACTGTAAAGATCCTTCACATAAATATTGCTATTGTGTAGCACTACGAGAAGGAGGTTGTAAGTATATAGTATCTCTAGTATGTGTAGTATTGTAAAGCATAAATAAGATGAGCCTGTAGGATAATAGTGTGTGTCCTCCCAATGAAAATCCATTGCTTTTTGAGTAACTCATAAACAGAAGACTATCCTATGGTGCTATGCTACTCCGCTACTCCGTTCGTATTTACACTGGAAAATTGGCAAAATGAGAAAGATACAATATGTTCTGTGGTGGATGCGGGTAGTTCATTAGTTTTACGTGGCGATGCTCCCCAAATTTATTTGACGACTCTCTTATATACAGTCAGGGTTCATATATTTTTGCATCATGCCTACATTGCTCTTGTCACTGAGCAGATTCATGCCCTAATACTATTAGTATATCACCACCTTCTAAACGTCAATGCGTTTTGCAAAGTTAAGTAAACTTATGTAGATGTAGATACTACAGTTACTTGTATCCTACTTACTACCTTACATGTACTATGAGTACACTATCTTAACTTGATACTCTGAGTGTTACACATACATCCAACGACAAGAGTTCAGTAAGGATTAAGCGTAAAATTAAAACGTCCCGAAAAGCAACATTCATTTCAAAGGAATTTTAAACCAACACAGACTTTTCCACATAAAATTTGTGTTATTTGCTCAAAGCACACAGCACAAGTCGTGAGAAGATGTACATAAAAGAATAAGTGCCAGTGCAACTATAGATTTAGATTCTTGTGTCATCCCTAGTGTGCTTATCAGGATCTTAATTTCGTTCTGCCCTTCCCGGCTTCACTTGTTGTGTACATAGTTAGTCATTATGGGACTTGTGAAAAGAAGAAAGCGGTTTGATTGAGGCGAGATATGGCTTATTGGCATTGTGTGTGGGGTGCGTGAAATAATTCTGTGTATAATTTTGTTTTGTTTTGTATGTACTTTCATGCATTTATACTTATATTCCATGTATTTATACTTATATTCCATGTATTTATACTTATATTCCATGCATTTATACTTATTCCATGTATTTATACTCATCCCATGTATTTATACCCATATTCCTATGTCTGTATCTTTACCACTGGTAAAATTGCTTTGGCGTGAATCCATGTTAACTGAATTACCACAAGGGAATTAACACAATGCATTTGGAAATATTTTGACGACTTGGGCAGAGGCAAGGCTTTTTCGTCTCGGAAGGAACGGTCGTTTGGAAACCAGTCACGTCTTTAGCAGAGTCATTTCTACTGGCTTTATGGCAGACGTTTCATTTATACATACGCACATACACCGTCCCGACTATGTATAACACCACCCTTTCGCAAAACCGTGTTCGTAGTTCCGGGTTTTTCTCTTCAACCCCGCCACAAAACCCGTATGGTTGTGTATGTTTCATCTCAAATAATTCCAGCTAAGCTCTGATTCTATGTACCTATTGCTGGATTTCCTCCTCTGCTACTACTTTGTAGGAACAACGAGAGCCTTCACAATTTCCCCGGAAATATTTATTCAGACTTATTCATGTATATTATGTGGAAATTTAAAGTTTTAAATAGATCTTACCCGGGTATTTGCATAACCACCCAAGAAATCTTGTTAAGGCTTCCAACAAGTAATTATAAATATACCGATTTCCTCCTTCTTTCCATCTCAATCGTCTATTTACCTCTTTCTTGCTCCATTCCGCTAGAACGTTCCTTTTATAGCAGTTTCTTCTGAAAGCCTTTCTTCTAGTGTTTAGAAATGCAAAATTTGTAAAAAGCCTTTTTATTTTCCGGGACCTTTTTCTACATCTTCTTTTCCTGGAAAGGATTTATAAACACAATGTTCCTCTTTGTAGCATGAAATGGCATATAATCTATACCTATATAGGTATATAACGTTTACTAGTAAATATCTTTGCATCTTTGGCGAACTCATCGGCATTGATAGTTTTGTTTGGTGGGAGGGAGATCGCGGAAACAAAATGCGTGCGATTGAGGAGCTTATATCCTTACAAGTGCTATTTCTTTATACTTGTATTGTATGCATATATACAGTGTAATGTCTGGAAATAAGTTTTTACTATACTTACTTACAAGCCCATCTCGCTTTTGATTCTGCATTTTGGGATTGTGTGTCAAAGGGATAGGGCGTGTGGTGCGTTACATTTACATAAGCGGTTGCTTAACGTCCATCATTAAGATTGACGGCTTTTGAACTCACCGAAATTCAACGGCGGAGCTATACACATGTAGAATGGTGTAGTATAGCAATAATAATAATAATCAACCGTGATCGGCATTTTATTCATGGGGACTAGCGACTATCTATAAGTATATGTTTTATGTACAGAGCTATTATAGTATACTTTAGCGTATACTTCAATGTATACTTCAGAACTCCAATGTATACTCCAATGTATACTTCAGAACTCTTCCAATAAAGAAATATGTAGTGCTTATATACTTGTTAAAGAGTCATAACACTTATACCTACATATTAGAAAGCTTGTAAAGATCATGTGAAGACACATTTAAACAGATTATACAGCCGTCCACATTCATTCCTTGTCTTCTCTCTAGAAATCTGCTGCTGGAAGAAACGCACTATGGTTTATTTTTTGCATATATGCAATTCTATTTCCAGCACATCTTTAAACAACTGATGGGAGAGATTTCGTAAATGATAGCGTTGTTGTTGTGAATGTGCAGCTCTGAATGTTTGTGTGAGTGAGTCCTGATGGATCACTCGCCAAAGTTGTGTCATTTGGCATGAAGGTCAAGGAAGGTCAAAGGAGGAAAGAAGGGAATGAGAGAATGAGGATGAGCGAGGCTCGTCAGTCTGTTTATGGATCGCTTCAAGTACACTAATAAATACGGGTATAAACTAAAGTGCTCTGTCGTGTAATCTACAGTCATTATTACATAAAGTCATACTTGTATTATTCCAACGTTAAGTACATGTTAGCTTCCATCCAGTCTCACTGTTCGTGTAAGGT